>JAYESA010000020.1:128214414-128337264 GCA_036927795.1 Iris macrosiphon | reverse complement strand
TACCAATTAAATAAAAGGGTACATAATATAATAGCATATATATTTAGGTAAAAATATATATATATAATAATATAGTCATATATAATATAGAGTACATAATTATATATATACTTATAGATATAGTATACATCGTATATATACATAGTATATATATAGTAGGTATACATATATGTATATATATGCTTACATATATATAAAGGAAAGGAAAATGCAGAAAAAAGAATATATATATATATATGATACAATATATATATACTATATATAATTCATATATATATATATATACATAAAAAATGAGAAGGTATACATATATATTCATATAATATATATGTATACATATATAAGTAATATATACATATATATATATATAATATATATATATATATATATAAATATATATATATATATATATATATATATATATATATATATATATATATATATATATATATATATTTACATATATATAAAAGAAAAGGAAAAGTGCAAGAATTGAAATATATATATACATACATATTTATTAGTATATAGTATATATATATATATAATTACATATAATTAAATGAAAGGCATATATATATATATATATATATATATATATATATATATATATATATATATATATATATATATATATATATATTATAATATGTGTATATATATAATAAATACTATATATAAATATATATATATATATATATATAGATATATAAGAAAGAAAATGGAAAAATATATATCTTCATATATATTACAATATATATATATACTCTGTATATATATATATATATATATATATATATATATATATATATATATATATATATATATATATATATATATATATATATATAGTAATAATAATAAAAATTATATATATAATATATATATATAAATATATATAGAATAAATATATCTAAATAAATATATATACATATACAAATATATATATATATTATATATGTATATATAATAAATAAATAAAAGAAGAACAGAAAATAAAAGATGCAGAAATAAATAATATATATTTATATACAGTATTTATATATATAGTATACTGTATTTATATTATATATATATATATAGTAATATATATATAATTATATAATTACATATATATATATATATATACATATATATATATATATATATTATATATAATATATATATATATATATATATATATATATATATATATAAAACAAAAATAAAAATAAAAATGCAGAAATGTAAATACATATATATATACATATTTAGAATATATAATATAATAATATATATATATACACTGTATATATATATATATATATACTGTATTTAAAAATAATAATAATAATAATAATAATAATATATAATATATAATATATACATAGATATATATATATATTTATAGATATATATATATATATATATATACATATATTAAAAAATTAAAAAAAATTAAAAAAACAGAAATGTAAATACATATATATATACTGTATATACAGTATTATTATATTATTATTAATAATAATAATAATATATATAATATATATATTAATATATATATAAATATATATGAATATATATATATATATATACATATATACATAGATATAGGAATATTAGGCGTATATACGTATAAAGAAGAGGGGGGTATACCTACTGACAGGGGGGGACCTAGGCGTCGTCGCCGACGGGAGGACGGCGGCGGAGGCGGCGGTGGCTGGCCGGAATTGCAGCCACAGCAGTGGCTGCAGCTAACAGCAGCAGCAGCAGCAGCTGCTGCTTGCGGGGGGTGGCAGCGGCGGCTGCGGCGGAGGAGGCGGCAGAGCAGGGGTGGGGAAACGCCGGAAGGAAGAGTGGCGGTGAGGTTGGTGGTGGTGGCTGTAGTAGGTGGTCGGAGGGGAGTGAGGTAGCAGTTAGGGTTAGGGAGTTGGGGGGTGTTGCGGGGCTGAGGACGGCCGAAGGGACGGTCGTTGGGGCGGTGGGGAGGGTGGTGGTCGGGTAGAGGGGGGTCGGGGCGAGTCGAGTGGTGGTGGTGGTGGTGGTGCTCGGTGGTCGGAGGCGGTGGTGGAAGTGGTTCGGGTGGTGGTGGCTGTGGGTGATAGTGTTTGGGAAGTTGGCTTGCGGGGGCTGCCGGCGGCGGAGCGGTCGGCTAGGGCGGGGCTCCGGTGGTCGGGGGAGGAGGGCAGGGAGGTGGCGAGGTGTTGGGCAGGGGTCCGGTGGGCGGAGGGTGGCCGGAGAGGGTGTGGAGTGAGTTGGGATTGAGAGGGGCAGGTGTCACGAACCGCACCCGGAATTGGGGCACGAGTACGCGAGTACGTCCAGCCCTACGCCGCAGCATCGACGGTAGAACGCTGTCAAGGTCTTGAT
The DNA here is from genome assembly GCA_036927795.1 of Iris macrosiphon. Classification (NCBI taxonomy): domain Eukaryota; kingdom Viridiplantae; phylum Streptophyta; class Magnoliopsida; order Asparagales; family Iridaceae; genus Iris; species Iris macrosiphon. Next base: position 128,334,912 of record JAYESA010000020.1, on the reverse strand, counting down.
ACTATCTAGCAAATCGCACACAAGCATCCAATCTCCATAAGGAGGCACGGATGACACAAATAAAACGAACACATACTCAATCACAGGATTACAGCACGATAAGATAGCGAAACAAAAGTAAATACAACACAAGTCTAAAGTAATAATCAAACTCAACATTATCCAAGTCTCAATAAAAATGCCGGAGACAAATCCGGTACCAAATAGTCTACTAAAAGAACTAACTAGAAGATTGGTGATTCCGGCTAGACCTCTCAGAATCACAACTAACTATCAAGCCCAAGTGCAGCTACTCACCATATGGTCCATAAAGTGTTGGCTACCGATCCTCTAAAGGCATAGTCTGAAAAAATATTTCCAGTCAGAAAGGAGCAAAGTACAATCTCAAATAACAGTTCTATTAAATTGATAAGGACTATAAAACAATAAACATGTGATGCTAGCTACTGAGAAGACAGTAAAATAAATACAATGGCAATTAAAGAGAGACAGGCAATATAAAGAGACAGGCAATAGGCAATATGATATAGTCAGTGTATGTATGAAAATGAAAAGAACAAGGAACAGCATCATATACGGGTGATGTAGTATATGATTTAAAATAGGGAACTGTAATCTATTCTAAGTGTTTGAAATAGTAGTTTCAAAATGTGATCGGCTTGGGAACATGTACGATAGCTACAGGGCCTGGCTAATCATGGATGAAGAGCATGATTAACACTTACATTGTTCTACACTACAATAAGAGGTTATGATCACATTTTTTACTAACTACTTTCCCGCCCCCCAACTAGTACTGTGGATCCAACCATGACACGTCACGATACACGAGCAAGTCCAATCTATCATGTACGATGTCTAATATACATGTCATGTACAATGTCAAACGATAATCAAGGTAACATCTCATGACTGCAGATCCAAGCTATACTTGTCCGTATAGCACAGTGTCAAGGATTCAGATGTAACATTTCATGATTATTTAATTTATAGAAATTATCAAGGAATTGGAAATTATCAGAGAATGTACTTGCCTTGGGTCCTTAGCTGGTATTTATGGATGTCCGGTTCCAGAGTATCCCCTGGGTGAAGCAACAGTCCTAAAATACATCACAATAACACTTGTATCAGGTGCTACCCTAACACACAGTCTATAAACACTGGCCTCAGGGCCATGCCAGGCAGGGCACTAGTCAACTAGGGTCATCTAGTAGGGATACATATTATACATCTCATTAACTAATCATATATATAATATCCTTTAGTTACAATAATAGATATAAGTATATATATATATTTTTTAAATAAAATTAATACTTGTATGTACATACAAACATATATCTTGGAAAGAGATATATAATACGTATATAACAATTATATTAAACATATACACTATTAAATACACATTATAAGAAAATACCAATATACTTACATTTATACCAATAATAATCACCTACATATCCTGAAATCTACATATACATTAATTCACCAATTTAAATTCATACTATATATTAAGGGTATACAAAAATATATATATATGTATACATATATACAAATTATATATATATATACATTTAAAATATTAAGTGTATATAAAACATATATATACATATCCATAATACACACTAAAATACGTATTTATATATATACTAAGTAGATTAATTATATACATATATATAATATACCTACACATACCAATTAAATATATATTGAAAATATGCTAAGTATATATATAAAATACATGTATACACATATACCAATTATAGGTACACTATACATTACATTAATTACATTAACATACTAATGCATTATATATATGATATACATTATGTGTTTAAATATTAATTAAATAACCAATATACATATACATATACTAAAACGTATTTATACTAGAATACATATGCAAAATATATATATATACATATATTTATACCAAAATAATAACTATACTATATACATGTATATTAATATACACATACACACAGATATACGTATATGTATTCCATAATCCCGTATTTATACACATTAATTAAATAACTATTATACATATACCTATATTATATATACACCCATACATATATACGTATGTATATATATACATATATATATATATATATATATATATATATATAAGAAGAAGGAAGGGGAGAGAAGAGGAACTCACTGTGATGGGTTGGGTGGCCGGAGTACGGCCGGAGACCGCCGGAGCACGGCTCGGGAAGAGGGGAGTAGTGGTGGTGATAGGTGGTGGTGATAGTTTAGATGCTGGAGATGGGGGGTTGTCGAGCAGCCGGGGGGGCGAGCACAGCAGGGAGGAGAAGTCGGCCGCTGGTCGGGGTGATGTAGGCGGCCGGAGGGAGATGTCGGCCGGCTGTACACAGCAGGGGGCCGCGGGGGGACTTGGCCGCCCGGAGGGAGTCGGCCTGGGAGAGGGGTTGGGAGTAGATGCCGGAGTGGAGGAGATGTCACGACCTGCACCCGGGGTAAGGGTACTAGTCGGAAACAACGCCCAGCCTACGCCACAGAATCGGCGGTAGAACGCTGTCTAGAAAGTCTATCTAATATAATGAACCACCAAAAGATAGTGTACTCAATCACAGAACTAAGATAGAATGAACACGAATCAGATAAGAATAGAATAGTCATCAACTCATGAGTTTAAAATAATACATCAATGAGTCCGAAGAGTAACAAAATAAGCTGGAGACAAATCCAGTACAAAAGAATACTACCATACTACAAGCTACACTCCAGGGTCAACTGTCTCAGTTGGGATAAGTCCCTCTTGAGCCAGGGTCTCCGAAACTAAATCCACAACATCCTGGGGTCCATAATATGTAGGGTACTCCTCAGTGTCATCTGGAAAAATATATCCAGTCAGGAAAGGAGCAGATTACATCTCTAACAGCAGTTCTAATCCATGATAAAAACTATGTAACAGTAAATAGCTGTGGATAAACAAGATGCACAAAATAGATACAAGAGATATATAGACAATAAGGAAATACTGGAAAGAAATACAATAATGAACAATATGCCAATGAAACAATAATACTAATGACTAAGTGTGTGAGTACTAGCTTAACATGTGATCGGCTTGGGCAAGATACAATGCGGCCTGGCTAATCATACGTGCGGTGCATGATCAACACTATTCGCTTACCAATACTTTATTCAATAGGGATTTGATCACATATCTATACTAATACTCCCCACCCCCAACTGGTATAATAGATCCAACCACGGTATGCTATGGCACTAGATTCCCCAAGAAGATAGCTAGTCTCCCCGAGAATCGGTGTCTGTATATGTACAAGATAACCAATGAAACAATACTTGCACCATATACACCATATACCAAGGAATAACATCTCATGACGAGATCCGGATATACCAATCCGTGTAACCATAGTGTCGAGAGAAACATGTAAATCTACACTAGATACAACGAACATAGAGGATATCATAAATGAGAAACTATCAGAGAATGTACTCGCCTGAAATCCAAAGAACAGTCTCACAGATGTCTGACTCGGTGCCTCGAAGACCTAGATATGGAATACCACATTAAAACAAGGTCCCGGAAAGAGACAAGTCAAACTAGTCAACTCCTAGGTCAATAAATAAATTCTAAGTCAAAAGTCAACTATGGTCAACTCTAAAGTCAAACATGGTCAAACCAAGGTCAACCTCACAAGAAAACTATATAAAATAATATAGAAATAAAATACAACAATTTAGGAATCAAAATTAGATCCCAAAAGATACTCACACAAAGTATACTAATAATACAAATAATACATACTCTAATATAATATATAAACAACCAATATTTATACAAATAAAATAATATATTATTATAAATATTATACCTCACAAAACACATATATATACACATATATATATATACAATAATAATATATAAAATATAATTTAAAACTGCCAAAGCGTCACTGAAAACATGGAGTTAAAAATACAATTTAATTAAAACAGCTTATAGTGACAGACTCAACTGTCACAGAAAACGTCGCAAAAGCCATTGTATAATAAAACCCACTACTGCTGCATTGGTGACAGTTAATCAACTGTCGCCACTGCTGCTAAGATCCCGCCCGCAACATTAATGACAGAACTGTCATTAATGCACAGTGGGCTACAGCGGCTGCTGCTGACCCGCCTATTTAGCGACAGTTTCACTGTCACAAACCCACTGTCACTAAAACACAGAAATATATATATATATATATATATATATATATATATATATATATATATATATATATATATATATATATATATGCAATAATAATCATAATACATATATATAAATAAATAATTATATACTTATATATATATGCACATATAAACTTATAATTAAATACCAATAGTTACAACACATGCACATATTTAATGTTCATATTTTACATGGCTAGAAGCACACCTAAAATATATACATTAATATACAAATAATTATATAATAATTATAAATAATATAATTACACAATTAAACACATAAATATATTTTATAAAACATTTATGTATAATTTATGTTATTAACATAAGTACATATATAATTACATGCAAGAAAGCTACATATTATATTTGTACATCATATTAGCACACACAAAAATATATAGATCTATGCTACAATAATTACTATAATAAATACACAAAATAAATATATAATATCTATATATATTTACTAATTATAATTGAAGAATTTAAACCATATATAATTAGATCTATTCAAAAATCCACACAATTGGAGAGTATCACACCGTATCCCACTAGATCTAGGATACGCATGTGACACGAGTTCAACACACAACCAATTGCACCCCGAAGGATACAAACAAATCACAAATAATATTTATGAATAAATCAAAGTGTCAAAAGTAGATTTATGTGTCCGTGTCAAAATACGACATGTTCAAAGCCCCGTGTCGGAGGGAAAACCCCCAAAATAACACGTATCACCAAATAGTTGGGATACGAACCACATGTAGCAAATTATGGACACGACACTAGCCCCAAACACATAAGCTCGTGTCCAATTGATCTATAGGATCAATTGATACACACAACAAAATGTAAATTCGGAATTCCAACAAAATTAACACAAAAAGCACCATAACTTTCTCCATGGGTCTCCTATGAACACAAAAAAAAGTCCTATGGGTAGTACATACATATAGGTTGATTTTACATGATTAAATCTCAGATTTAGAAGCTATTTAAATGGGAAAATATGAATTATACCTATTGGGAGATGGATTCCCAATGAAACCTCCAATTGAGAAGAACTTGCTTCCAAATTGTAGATCCTTGCTCCTCTTTGTAGATCCTTGCTTCCTTCTTCTAGATCCTGGCTTCCTCCTTCTCTAATGGTGAATTGGGAAGAATTTGGAATGAATTTGGTAGGGAATTGGAATGGGAATGGAGGGAATTTGGGAGTGGAAAATTCTAGATCTAGATTTGGAATGAGAATGAGAGGAGAGAGAAATTTCCCCCCTCTTTTAATAGGCCGGCCTTGCCCCTCTCCCAAGCAATTGTAAAATGTCCAATGTACCCCTTGGGGCCTCTCATGAAGAAATAATTAAGGAAGGAAGCTTCTAGTCTAATCACTTAATTAATTTAATCCATCTCCTTAACTATGGGCTTTCTAAATGGGCCAAATCTAACTATTTAATTCATGTTGGTCCATGGGTCCAAACTACACTAGTTGGGTCCACTAAAATAAGTCCAAAATAATTAAATAACATCCAACAACAATTAAATAATACAACAAAAATTATTTACCATGTACAATATTTATTTAAATAGGAAATTACTAAAATATCCTTTTTCCTAAAATGTGGTAGTGACAAGTCTACCCTCCTTAAAATAATTTCGTCCTCGAAATTCAAAGACGAAAACTACCCCCAAAAAAACACAGAACAGAACTAAAGAATCACAACTAACTAATGAACAGAACATAACTAGAAATAACATACCTCAAGGTACAAACAAATATGGATAACGCTCTCGCATGTCATCCTCTCTCTCCCAGGTAGACTCCCCCGAGAGTGATGCCTCCATGCGACGCGTACCAAAGGAATAGTCTGGTTCCTCAGCACCTTCTCTCTCCGATCCAGAATCTCAACTGGCTGCTCTGGATAGCTAAGAGTAGGGCCCACCTCTATCTCCGAGTGATCCAATACATGACTAGGATCTGCCACGTATCGTCTCAACTGTGACACATGAAACACGTTGTGCACTCCCTCCAATGCAGGTGGCAAGTCTAGTCTATAAGCAACTGCACCGACCCTCTCTAGAATAGTGAAAGGTCCGATGAATCGCGGACTAAGCTTTCCGCCTCCACCGAAGCGAATCGTACCTCGTGTCGGAGAAATCCTCAGAAACACCAAACCACCCACCTAGAACAAAACACCATCTTAAGAACTTAATCTATAACAAACAAGAACAAGCACAAACAAAATCTAAACTATACCTCAAACTCCAAAGGTCTCCGATGGCTATCGGCCCAATGTCGCTGTCTGTCCTGCGCCACTCGAAGTCTGTCTCTGATCAAATGAACCTTCTCCGCTGCATCCATAACCATCTCTGGCCCAAGCAAAATTCTTTCTCCAACATCGTCCCAAGACAAAGGAGTACGACACCTCCGACCATATAGAGCTTCAAAAGGTGACATCTCTATACTGGCCTGGTAACTGTTGTTGTAAGCAAACTCTACCAAATGGAGATGGTCCTCCCAAGAACCCCCGAAATCTAGTACACAAGTGCGCAATATATCCTCGAGAGTCTGGATAGTCCTCTCTGACTGCCCATCTGTCTGGGGATGATATGCAGTACTGAACTTGAGCTGAGTGCCCAAACTCTCCTGCAAACTCCTCCAGAAATGAGAAGTGAAACGACTATCTCGATCTGAGACTATGCTGATGGGAACTCCGTGTATCCTAACGATCTACCTCACATACATCTCTGCCAGCTTCTCCGTAGACAAACCCACCTTGAAAGGCAAAAAGTGGGCCGACTTGGTCAATCTATCAACAATGACCCAAATTGCGTCTTTCCCTCCTGGAGATCGTGGAAGTCCGGACACAAAATCCATAGTAATGTGTTCCCACTTCCACTCTGGAATGGGTAATGGCTGAAGTAACCCTCCTGGCCTCTGCCTCTCGGCTTTCACCTGCTGGCACACTAAGCATCTGGATACAAACTGTGCCACTTCCCTCTTCATGCCATACCACCACACACTCTCTCGCATATCCCGATACATCTTGTTAGCACCTGGATGTATGGAATACTGAGAGCGATGCGCTTCCTGTAACACCTCCTCGCGCAACTCCCCACTAGGCACACACAATCTAACTCCATGCCTCAAGGATCCATCCTCTGCAATAGTGAAATCATCCTCCAATCCTGCTCTCACTTGAGCTCTGATACTCCTCAAGGATACATCATCATACTGTGCTGCCTTGATCCTGTCCATCAAAACTGAGTGTATCTGCAATCCCCACATTTGTATAGCACACCCAGGAACAATCACCTTAATGCCCAAGCTCTCCAAGTCCTCCAACAAATATCGATCCTGCGTCAAGAACATAGCTACCGGATACCTGCTCAAAGCATCGGCAACTACATTGGCTTTTCTAGGATGATATTGCAAAGAGATATCAAAATCCTTCATCAATTCCAACCACCGACGCTGCCTCATATTCAACTCCTTCTGCGTGAAAATATACTTCAAGCTTTTGTGGTCTATGAAGATCTCCACATGCTCTCCGTACAAATAATATTTCCACAACTTCAGGGCGAATATGACAGCTGCCAACTCCAAATCATGGGTAGAATAGTTCTTTTCATGAGAACGCAATTGTCTGGATGCATAGGCAATCACCTTCCCATGCTGCTGAAGAACACAACCTAAACCCTTCCCCGATGCATCACTATAAATAGTGAAACCTCCGGACCCTGATGGCAACGTCAAAATAGGAGCAGACGTCAACCTCTTCTTCAACTCCTCAAAAGCAACCTGGCAATCCTCCGTCCAAACAAACTCCACATCCTTCCTTGTGAGTCTGGTCATCGGCTCGGCAATCCTCGAAAAATCTTGCACAAACTTCCTGTAATAGCCTGCCAATCCCAAGAAACTCCTGATCTCTGCTACTGAACTCGGAGTCTTCCAAGATTCCACTGCTGAAATCTTCTTCGGATCCACTGAAATACCATCACCAGTCACAACATGCCCCAAGAATTCTACTTTGTCTAAGAAAAACTCACATTTGGACAACTTCCCATACAGCTTCTCCTTCCTCAGCACATCCAACACAATCCTCAAATGCTCCTCATGCTCCTCCAGTGTCCTCGAATATATGAGTATGTCGTCGATGAACACCACCACGAACTTGTCAAGGTACTGGTGGAACACCTTGTTCATCAAGTTTATAAATACCGCCGGTGCATTAGTCAAACCAAATGGCATCACCATAAACTCGTACTGACCATACCGAGTTCTAAAAGCAGTCTTCGGTATGTCCTCCGGCTTCACCTTCACTTGATGGTAGCCTGATCTCAAATCTATCTTAGAAAATACCTTCGCACCACTCAACTGATCAAACAGATCATCAATCCGTGGCAAAGGATACTTATTCTTGATAGTGAGATTATTCAAAGCCCTGTAATCAATGCACATGCGCACCGATCCATCCTTCTTCGGTACAAACAATACCGGGGCTCCCCATGGTGAAGAACTCGATCTGATAAATCCCTTATCCTGCAATTCGTCCACCTGCTTTTTCAACTCGACCAGCTCGCTGTTGTTTACTCTATAGAAATGTTGCGAAATTGGTTCTGCACCTGGCACCAAGTCTATAGAAAATTCAATATCTCGATCTGGTGGCAATCCTGGCAATTCCTCAGGAAACACATCCAAGAATTCTGCTATCAACGGATGTGGCAACTCCTTGTCTTCTACCATAGCTCCACAAATAATGCCTTCTTCCTGCTCCGCAGCTCCTCTAGTAAACTCGAACTCTGGCTCTCCTGGCGGACCAAACAAAACTCTACCTCCTCTACAGTCTATGCTAGCACGGTGCCTACTCAACCAATCCATCCCAAGTACAATGTCATAGCTTGTAAGTGGCATTACAAGTAGACACGCACTCAACTCCCGGCCTCCCAGAGTAACTCTCCGGTCCTTGCAAATATCATTAACCAGGATAATGCCTCCCCCGGTCATGATCTTGCAAGTCCTAAGCAAAGACTCAGCTACCAAACCATGCTTCAGAGCAAAAGAAACAGATACAAAACTATGGGAAGCACCACTATCAAACAAAGCTAAAGCTGGAATGGAATCAAGAAGAATAGAACATGCGATAACATCTCTGGTGGGTTCCTCCTCTTCGACGGTCATAGCAAACGCTCGTCCCTGTCGAGCACCTCCCTGCTGTTGATGCTGGACAAAACGCTGCTACTATGTCGGAAGCGGTCCCCTCGGCTGTGCTGCAGGTGGTCTCGTCTGTGTCCTCGGAGATGGAGCTGCTCCCTGAACTGCACGACGAGGACACTCCCTCGATTGATGCCCTTCAGTACCACAATACAAACAAACTCCTAGCCTCCTCCTGCAAACTTTCCAGATGTGGCCGGGCTTCTTGCAGAAGTTGCATGGGGCCTGCTGTAACTGCCTCTGCTGCTGAGGTGCCTGGTGAAAAGGCGCTCTAGCTGGAGTCTGGTTCTGCTGTGGCTGCTGGAAAGGTCTGGACTGGAAATGAGGACGTTTGGCAGATACTGTACTGCCGTTGGCCCCCAGAAAAGAATCACGGTCTCTCTTGGTCTTTAAACCCAGATCCCGCTCAACCTTGCGTGCCTCCGCAAGTATCATCGAATATGTCTCATAAAAAGACGGAATGAGAATCTTTACCTCCCAGTTTAGACCCTCTCGGAAACGAATAGCTCGAACCTCCGGTTCCCTCACCAAGTACTCTGCAAATCGGCTCAACCTACCAAACTCCGTAGCGTATTCCTCCACAGACATGCTTCCCTGAATAAGACTCTCAAATTGTCTCCCCAAGTCAAGCCTGTCTATCCGGGCGAAAAACTTCTTCTTGAAAAGGTCCTTGAATAGCTCCCAAGATTGTCCTACGTCAACTAGAACCGGCTCATTCCTGAACCAAGTGCGAGCGACGTCGAACAGTTGAAGTCCTACCGCCTCAACCTTCATATCTTCAGAAAGATGGGACACCCTCATAAGACGCTCAATGTCCTCGAGCCAATCATCAGCATAGACGATGCCCTCCGTCCCTTTGAAAACCCTAGGCTCCAGTTTCTTGAAGTCCTGAATGTTGCCTGGCCGAAGCTGAGCAACTTGAGGAACAACCTGCTGCTGGATCGGAACTCCTCTCTCAACTACAGCACGAGCAAGCTGATGAGCACTCTCGATGTCCTGCCGTAGAACGTCGGTCTGCCTCTGATGTGCCTCTGACTGAGCCCTCTGTGCCTCGAGCATCTCACGAAATAGTGTAAACATCTGTGACGCCTCTGCTGGCACAGGAGGTGGAGGTGGAAGCCCCTCAGATACAGCTGGCACAGTCCTCTGATTAGGTGGTGGACCTCCGAAAGCAGCTGACACTCCAATCACCGGAGAAGTGACTGGTGCAGGCCCTCGGGATGTCGCAGACCTCTCAAAAGCTGCTCTCCCCTGCTGTGATCTAGTCTTAGGCGGCATCCTGAGACAAAGCGAAAGAAAGAATTAATATGGCACAAGATGTAAGCAATCAAGGAAAGGACAGTTTAAGAGATCAAGTATCAACGTCAAAGGAGAATAGTTGGATCAAAAGAATTTTCCTAGATGTGATTGAGTATCTCAGCCTATATCTTATATCCTATTGCAGGCTCGCAGTAGTACAACTAAGTTGTCGCACTACCACGACATCACATACTTGTGAAGCTAGACCTGCATGGGCCACCACCAAAAATGTGTCACGACCCGCACCCGGGGTAAGGGTACTAGTCGGAAACAACGTCCAGCCTACGCCGCAGAATCGGCGGTAGAACGCTGTCTAGAAAGTCTATCTAATATAATGAACCACCAAAAGATAGTGTACTCAATCAAAGAACTAAGATAGAATGAACACGAATCAGATAAGAATAGAATAGTCATCAACTCATGAGTTTAAAATAATACATCAATGAGTCCGAAGAGTAACAAAATAAGCTGGAGACAAATCCAGTACAAAAGAATACTACCATACTACAAGCTACACTCCAGGGTCAACTGTCTCAGTTGGGATAAGTCCCTCTTGAGCCAGGGTCTCCGAATCTAAACCCACAACATCCTGGGGTCCATAATAGGTAGGGTACTCCTCAGTGTCATCTGGAAAAATATATCCAGTCAGGAAAGGAGCAGATTACATCTCTAACAGCAGTTCTAATCCATGATAAAAACTATGTAACAGTAAATAGCTGTGGATAAACAAGATGCACAAAATAGATACAAGAGATATATAGACAATAAGAAAATACTGGAAAGAAATACAATAATGAACAATATGCCAATGAAACAATAATACTAATGACTAAGTGTGTGAGTACTAGCTTAACATGTGATCGGCTTGGGCAAGATACAATACGGCCTGGCTAATCATACGTGCGGTGCATGATCAACACTATTCGCTTACCAATACTTTATTCAATAGGGATTTGATCACATATCTATACTAATACTCCCCACCCCCCAACTGGTATAATAGATCCAACCACGGTATGCTATGGCACTAGATTCCCCAAGAAGATAGTTAGTCTGCCCGAGAATCGGTGTCTGTATATGTACAAGATAACCAATGAAACAATACTTGCACCATATACACCATATACCAAGGAATAACATCTCATGACGAGATCCGGATATACCAATCCGTGTAACCATAGTGTCGAGAGAAACATGTAAATCTACACTAGATACAACGAACATAGAGGATATCATAAATGAGAAACTATCAGAGAATGTACTCGCCTGAAATCCAAAGAACAGTCTCACAGATGTCTGACTCGGTGCCTCGAAGACCTAGATATGGAATACCATATTGAAACAAGGTTCCGGAAAGAGAACAAGTCAAACTAGTCAACTCCTAGGTCAATAAATAAATTCTAAGTCAAAAGTCAACTATGGTCAACTCTAAAGTCAAACATGGTCAAACTAAGGTCAACCTCACAAGAAAACTATATAAAATAATATAGAAATAAAATACAACAATTTAGGAATCAAAATTAGATCCCAAAAGATACTCACACAAAGTATACTAATAATACAAATAATACATACTCTAATATAATATATAAACAACCAATATTTATACAAATAAAATAATATATTATTACAAATATTATACCTCACAAAACACATATATATACACATATATATATATACAATAATAATATATAAAATATAATTTAAAACTGCCAAAGCGTCACTGAAAACAGGGAGTTAAAAATAAAATTTAATTAAAACAGCTTATAGTGACAGTCTCAACTGTCACAGAAAATGTCGCAAAAGCCATTGTGTAATAAAATCCACTACTGCTGCATTGGTGACAGTTAATCAACTGTCGCCACTGCTGCTAAGATCCCGCCCGCAGCATTAATGACAGAACTGTCATTAATGCACAGTGGGCTACAGCGGCTGCTGCTGACCCGCCTATTTAGCGACAGTTTCACTGTCACAAACCCACTGTCACTAAAACACAGAAATATATATATATATATATATATATATATACAATAATAATCACAATACATATATATAAATAAATAATTATATACTTATATATATATATGCACATATAAACTTATAATTAAATACCAATAGTTACAACACATGCACATATTTAATGTTCATATTTTACATGGCTAGAAACACACCTAAAATATATACATTAATATACAAATAATTACATAATAATTATAAATAATATAATTACACAATTAAACACATAAATATATTTTATAAAACATTTATGTATAATTTATGTTATTAACATAAGTACATATATAATTACATGCAAGAAAGCTACATATTATATTTGTACATCATATTAGCACACACAAAAATATATAGATCTATGCTACAATAATTACTATAATAAATACACAAAATAAATATATAATATCTATATATATTTACTAATTATAATTGAAGAATTTAAATCATACATAATTAGATCTATTCAAAAATCCACACAATTGGAGAGTATCACACCGTATCCCACTAGATCTAGGATACGCATGTGACACGAGTCCAACACACAACTAATTGCACCCCGAAGGATACAAACAAATCACAAATAATATTTATGAATAAATCAAAGTGTCAAAAGTAGATCTATGTGTCCGTGTCAAAATACGACATGTTCAAAGTCCCGTGTCGAAGGGAAAACCCCCAAAATGACACGTATCACCAAATAGTTGGGATACGAACCACATGTAGCAAATTATGGACACGACACTAGCCCCAAACACATAAGCTCGTGTCCAATTGATCTATAGGATCAATTGATACACACAACAAAATGTAAATTCGGAATTCCAACAAAATTAACACAAAAAGCACCATAACTTTCTCCATGGGTCTCCTATGAACACAAAAAAGTCCTATGGGTAGTACATACATATAGGTTGATTTTACATGATTAAATCTCAGATTTAGAAACTATTTAAATGGGAAAATCTAAATTATACCTATTGGGAGATGGATTCCCAATGAAACCTCCAATTGAGAAGAACTTGCTTCCAAATTGTAGATCCTTGCTCCTCTTTGTAGATCCTTGCTTCCTTCTTCTAGATCCTGGCTTCCTCCTTCTCTAATGGTGAATTGGGAAGAATTTGGAATGAATTTGGTAGGGAATTGGAATGGGAATGGAGGGAATTTGGGAGTGGGAAATTCTAGATCTAGATTTGGAATGAGAATGAGAGGAGAGAGAAATTTCTCCCCTCTTTTAATAGGCCGGCCTTGCCCCTCTCCCAAGCAATTGTAAAATGTCCAATGTACCCCTTGGGGCCTCTCATGAAGAAATAATTAAGGAAGGAAGCTTCTAGTCTAATCACTTAATTAATTTAATCCATCTCCTTAACTATGGGCTTTCTAAATGGGCCAAATCTAACTATTTAATTCATGTTGGTCCATGGGTCCAAACTACACTAGTTGGGTCCACTAAAATAAGTCCAAAATAATTAAATAACATCCAACAATAATTAAATAATACAACAAAAATTATTTACCATGCACAATATTTATTTAAATAGGAAATTACTAAAATATCCTTTTTCCTAAAATGTGGTAGTGACAGGAGAGGTGGCTGGGAGCATGGAAACTCGGGCTCGGCCGCCTGAGTTCACAGCAGGGGTCGGCTCGGGGACAGTGGGGAGGATCAGTGGAGCGCCGGCGTGAGGGGTTGGGGAGCTGACCGCCGAAGTCGGGGAGAAGTCGACAAAGCAGGGAGAGGGCCGCCGGGGTAGTAGCAGGAGGAATGGGGGAGGAGCAGCCATCGGGTTGGCCGCCGGGGATCGGGGCTCGGTCGGGGGTGCTCAGGGAAATGGTTGGGGCCGCCGGAGCTGGCCGGTGGCCGAAGTACAGGGGATGGGTGGTGATAGTTTCCCCCCTCTTTCAATTTAAAAAATTTAATGAAGAAAGGAAGAAGAAGAAGAAGAAAAAGAAGGAGAAGAAGAGAAGAAGAAAGGAAGAAGGATTTGGAGAAACTCCTACGTTGGAGTTGATGATGGAGGAGAGAGAGAGGTGGGGGCTTGTTTGGGGATGTGGGCTACCTAGGTTTTCTAGGGATTAGGGTTTGATGGGACATGATATTATATAGGAGAGAGGGTTTTGATGGAGGGTGAGGATGCACTCAATTAAATGAGTGGTCCAGATTGGTCATGAGGTTTCTTCATGTGGGGATGAGGGTGATGATTAAAAATTAATAGGGCTCCCTCATGGGTTTAAACAAATGGATGTTGACACCAAAATGCCAATTTGCAAATTAGCCCCCTTAAATTTGGGTATTTGCACAGACGCATGAAATAACAAAAATTTGGCGGGCGATTCGGTGTCCGGTGTTTTGTAGGGTCAGGGGGCGCTATAGGTTTGGTACGGGCTCAATTTGCAGGGCACTGGAATTAAATTGGAATTTTCAGAATCAGTTAAAATAGTATCCTCAATTTAATTAGAATAAAATACAAGTTGTGTTCTAAAATTAATTAGGAGTACATGGGGCCAAAATCAGGTCAGGTCATCAATACCAATAATGAAGTAGACTCAGAACAGGATATTACCCTAATTTGGGCCGCACAAAAAATAGGTCAAGATTGTCTCCAATTTCAATTGGAACGCACAACGATACAAAATAGGAATTTATTAAATAACGTCCGCGACGATTTTTTTTTTTGTGCGGCTAGAAATAATGCACAGAGAGCATAATTATGAGTTGCAAAAATAGCAGAACGGAAGGCGGGCATGTCTAGGGCAAGATTGTAAAATTTGTTGGGAGACAAAAGCTAGGGTAACGTGTCACGACCCGCACCCGAAATTTGGGCATGAAATTCTACACACACACATATGCTAATTACATATGGACACAGGTTCACTGATACTAGACCTATACACAGACACAAATACATAACACTGAGACACACACTATATCCTAACCCAAACACACAGAGTTTAACAGATTGGAACTACCCAGGCTACCTAGTTCTCACATTTGCTTACACAGCTGATACTACAAGGAACATACAAGAATTTAACACTGAGACACTGCTACTCACAGAATACCTTCCTCAACTACTTCTACTGAACACTGAACACCAATACAACCCAGAACTCTCCCCTACACAGAACAACTTCCCACAGTGTCTGACACCCCGAGACACGGGGGCACAAGACACACACTGCAACAACACATAGCACAGAATTCTACCCGACTGCACCCTGTTTTCCCCAAATCTTACTGTGCAGTGAGATCCCCAAACAAAACCCTAAATCAAGATCTAATCCTACAGGTAGGGGTGTAATCGTATATGAATGCATACTTCAAGATTAGGGTTCACGAAAAATTAGGAATAACAAACGTTGGGACACCTAAACCCTAAAATTTCTTAGGTCTCCATGTAGGATCTACAAAATCGAGATCCAACAGCAAGGGTGGGTTCCTAATGGGCATTAATCCTCAGAAAACAGAAATAAAAGAATAGAAATAGGGTTTTTACCTATAGGGAGATGGTTCCCTATGAAAGTTCTTCCTTCCCAAGTTTCCTTGACCCAAGTCCCCTGCTTTCCTTGCTTTGGAGGAGGAGAAAATGGAACCTAGGGTTTGATTTCGAGATTTGGAGGGGAGATGACTTCTCTTGTGGAGGCTAGGGTTTCCTATTTTTCTACATGAAGGATGGCTTTGAGAAAAGCTTCCTATTTATATTAAACCTAGTTTTAGGGTTTCCATGCCTAGTCTTTTTAGGTTAAACCCCCTGGCCCTCTCATGTAGAACCTAATAGACTCAGGTTAAGTCAGTCTAGGGTTTTGAGGGTTCACCCTAAAATTTGAATTCTAGGGTTTCACTAGAACTGGGTTTACAATTAGGGTTTAGTCATTAGGGTTTGACCAAATGGGTTCTAGGGCTTGACCTAAAACAATCATCAAATAAATAGTTTTAAAAATCTCAGCAATTTAATTAAATAAATAATTATTCAAAATGGCTAAATTACACAAATGCCCTTATATGGAAATGTGGTAGTGACAAGTCTACCCTCCTAAAAGAAATTTCGTCCTCGAAATTGGACTGAACTAGAACAAGAATGAACTCAGGAAAGGAAATATACCTCAAGTCTAGAAGAGATACGGGTATTGCTCGCGCATCTCGTCCTCTCTCTCCCAGGTCGACTCCCCTGGAGAGTGATGTCTCCATGCAACACGAACCAAGGGAATAGTTTGGTTCCGAAACACCTTCTCTCTGCGGTCCAAGATCTCTACGGGCTGCTCAGGGTAGCTGAGCGTCGGACCAACCTCAATCTCCGAGTGGTCAAGTACGTGACTAGGGTCTGCCACGTACCGTCTCAGCTGCGATACGTGGAACACATCATGCACTCCCTCCAATGCAGGCGGCAAGTCTAATCTATACGCCACTGCACCTACCCTTGCAAGAATACTGAAGGGTCCGATGTAGCGTGGGCTAAGCTTTCCGCTTCTGCCAAAACGAATCGTTTCACGCGTTGGAGAAATCCGTAGGAATACTAGATCGCCAACCTGAAACTCAAGGGGTCTACGGTGGCTGTCGGCCCAATGCCGCTGTCTGTCCTGCGCCACTCGCAGTCTGTCTCTGATGAGTTTCACCTTTTCTGCTGCATCCACGACCATTTCTGGTCCTAGCAAGGCTCTCTCTCCAACGTCGTCCCATGATAGCGGTGTACGACACCTCCGTCCATAAAGAGCCTCAAATGGTGATATCTCGATGCTGGCCTGGTAGCTGTTGTTGTAAGCGAACTCTACCAGGTGCAGATGATCCTCCCAAGAACCTCCGAGATCTAAAACGCAAGTGCGTAGCATATCCTCGAGAGTCTGAATAGTCCTTTCAGACTGCCCGTCGGTCTGGGGGTGATATGCGGTACTGAACTTGAGCTGAGTGCCCAAGCTAGCCTGCAGACTCCTCCAGAAGTGGGAAGTGAAACGACTATCCCGATCTGAGACGATGCTCACAGGAACTCCATGAAGTCTAACGATCTGACGCACGTACATCTCTGCGAGCCTCTCTGTCGACGTGCCCACCTTGAAAGGTAAGAAATGGGCTGATTTGGTCAACCTGTCCACGATGACCCAAATCGCGTCCTTCCCTCCTGGAGAACGTGGAAGCCCTGAAACGAAATCCATGGTCACGTGCTCCCATTTCCATTCTGGAATCGGTAAAGGTTGAAGCAAACCTCCTGGCCTCTGCCGGTCTGCCTTTACCTGCTGGCACACTAGACACCGAGATACGAAGCGTGCTACCTCGCGCTTCATTCCATACCACCATACGTGCTCCCTCAAGTCTCGATACATCTTGTTGGCACCGGGATGCATCGAGTACTGAGAGCGGTGTGCCTCCTGCAAAACCTCCTCGCGCAGCTCCCCGCTCGGCACACACATCCTCGTGCCGTGCCGTAAGGAACCATCATCTGCGATAGTAAAGTCGTCCGACAATCCCATCTGAACCTGTGCCCTGATACTCCTCAGAGTCTCATCATCGTACTGCGCAGCTCTGATCCTGTCCATCAGCTCGGACTGTATCTGCAATCCCCACATCTGAATCTCAGTACCGGGAACTAACACCTCAATCTCCAAGCTTTCCAGATCAGCCAACAAATGCCTATCTGTCGTCAAGTACATAGCCATCGGATACCTGCTCAAGGCATCGGCGACTACGTTGGCCTTCCCTGGATGGTACTGCAATGAGATATCGAAGTCCTTCATCAACTCTAACCACCTCCTCTGCCTCATGTTCAGCTCCTTCTGTGTGAATACGTACTTCAAGCTCTTGTGGTCTGTGAAGATCTCCACACGCTCTCCCTACAAGTAATGTTTCCACAGTTTTAGAGCAAAGATAACTGCTGCCAACTCCAAATCGTGGGTGGGGTAGTTCTTTTCATGAGGGCGTAACTGCCTGGAAGCATAGGCAATTACCTTCCCGTGCTGCTGAAGAACGCATCACAGACCCTTCCCTGAAGCATCACTGTAGATGGTGAAACCACCTGTCCCTGCTGGCAACGTCAAAACTGGAGCTGTTGTCAACCTCTTTTTTAGTTCATCAAATGCAGCCTGGCACTCCTCCGTCCAGACAAAATCCACATCTTTCCTAGTCAGCCTGGTCATCGGCGCTGCAATCTTGGAGAAGTCTTGTACAAACCTCCTGTAGTATCCTGCTAGCCCGAGAAAACTCCTGATCTCAGCTACCGAACTGGGGGTAGCCCACGACTCCACTGCCTCAATCTTCTTTGGGTTTACCGAAATTCCGTCACCCGATACCACATGCCCAAGAAATTCGACCTTGTCAAGGAAGAATTCACACTTAGAGAGTTTTCCGTACAGCTTCTCCCTCCTGAGAGTCTCTAAGACCAACCTCAGGTGCTCTTCGTGCTCCTCCGGGGTCTTGGAATATACAAGAATATCGTCAATGAATACCACCACGAACTTGTCAAGGTACTGGTGGAACACCTTGTTCATCAAGTTCATGAATACTGCCGGTGCATTGGTTAAACCAAATGGCATTACCATGAACTCAAACTGGCCGTATCTGGTCCGAAAAGCTGTCTTCGGCGTGTCTTCCCTTTTCACCTTCACCTGGTGGTAGCCTGATCTCAAATCTATCTTTGAAAACACCCTCGCCCCGCTCAACTGATCGAAAAGATCATCTATCCTCGGCAGCGGGTACTTGTTCTTGATAGTGATATTGTTCAAAGCTCTATAATCAATGCACATGCACACCGTGCCGTCCTTCTTCGGTACGAACAATACCGGAGCTTCCCATGGTGATGAACTGGATTTGATGAAGCCTTTGTCCTGCAGCTCCTCAACTTGCTTCTTCAGTTCTGCCAGCTCGCTGTTGTTGACTCTATAGACATGTTGTGAAATGGGCTCCGCTCCTGGAACCAAGTCTATAGAGAATTCAACATCTCTGTCTGGCGGCAAGCCTGACAACTCTTCTGGAAATACATCCAGGAACTCCGCTATCAGAGGATGTGGCAACTCCTCTTCTTCTGCCCTGGCTCCGCAAAATGTGCTCCTGCTCTGTTCCGCTGCTCCTCTGACGACCTCAAACTCCGGCTCTCCTGGTGGTCTAAACAATACTCTGCCTCTATGACAATCTATAGTAGCATGATGCCTACTCAACCAGTCCATTCCGAGTACAATATCGTACCCCGGAAGTGGCATGACAAGTAAGCTCACGCTCAACTCTCGGCCTCCTACTGACACTCTCCGGTCCTTGCAGTGATCACGAACTAGGATAATACCTCCACCAGTCGTGATCTTGCAAGTCCTAGCTAATGGTTCTGTGTCTAAATGATGTCGAAGTGCATATGATACAGACACAAAACTATGGGAAGCGCCAGAGTTGAATAAGGTAAATGCGGGAATACAATCGAGAAGAACCGAACCTGTGATCAAGTCTCCTGCTGGCTCGATCTCCTCGACTGCCATGGCGTATGCTCGCCCCTGGGGTGCACCTCTCTGCTGCTGATGCTGGGCGAACTTCTGATGTTGTGGTGGAAGTGGTCCCCTCTGTTGTTGGCCTCCTGGTGCGGTAGGCACCCTGTCTGATCCTCTCTGGGCGGCTGCTCCACCCTGACCTGGACGAAAGGTAGGACAATCCTTCAGCTGGTGTGTCGTCGATCCACAGGATAGACATGAGCCCAATCTCTTCCTGCAGATATCTCTAGTATGTCCCATCTTCCCGCAGTACGCACACTGGATGGCGGGCTGGTTCTGTCTCTGTTGCTGCTGCTGGGCCTGCCCTCGGGCTGGTGCCTGATACTGCTGCTGAAAGGGTCTCTGCTGTTGCTGCTGAAAGTGTGGACGCTTGCCCGGTCCCGTACTACTGTTTGCTCCTCCAGAACCATCGCGTCCCCTCTTAGGCCTGAGGCCCAAGTCGTCCTCGGCTACTTGGGCATCCATCAATATGCCCTCGTAGGTAGCTGTGCGACGTCCCGACGTGCGAGACTTGATCTCCCTTGTCAGCCCCTTTCTGAATTTCCGGGCCCTGTCCCCCGGATCTCTAATCATCGATGGTGCGAAGCGGCTCAGACGGGAAAACTCCGCGGCATACTCATCGACGGACGAGCTCCCCTGGGCTAAGTTATGGAACTGACTCTCCAATGCTCCTAGGGCGACATCAGGAAAGAACTTTTCTTTGAAGAGCTCCTTGAAAGCTTCCCAAGTGAGTCCCCTGCGCAAGAGTCTCGGCTCCGTGCGAAACCATGTCAAGGCAATGTCGAACATCTGGCTGCCAGCGGCCTCGATCTGGAGCACCTCTGGAATCTGCGCCAAACGCAAGTTCCTCTCGATGTCCTCTAGCCAATCATCGGCGTAGAGTATCCCTTCTGTCCCTTTGAATTCCCGAGGCATCATCCTCTTAAAATCCACAATGGTGCCCGGCCTCTGTTGTTGCTGACCAGGTTGTTGCTGCTGCTGAGTGACTCTCTCCACAGCCTGGAGAGCCACTTGGTGAGCATTCTCCATGTTCACCCTCATTATCTCTGTCTGGGCCTGATGTGCCTCAGCCTGCACTCTCTGGGCCTCTGCCGACGTCCTCTGGGCATCGACCATGCCCTGAATCAAAGCGAACATCTGTGCTCCATCGACGGGCACACCTCCTGGATGCTGAACTGGTGGTGGTGGTGCCGTCGTAGCTGTGGGGACCCTCTGAACTGGTGGTGGAGGACCCCCGCATGTTGCTGACACTCCCACATGTACTGGAGATGTAGGAGGTGCTGCTGATGTCTGTCCGGCAGCGCGAGAGGTGGCAGACCTCTCTGAATCTGCTGCTCCGAGTCTCTGGGACCTTCTTAGCGGCATCCTGAAGACAGATCGAAAGATTCAATTAAGGCAATAGATATGATATCAAGGAAGGACAGAAAATTTCTAAAGGAAAATCATTAAGAGTAATGTCATAAGAATCAGAATTTCCTAATTGTGATTGAGCATATCCTCGGCCTAATTCCTATTTCCTAAAACAGGCTCGTAGTAGTACAACTAAGTTGTCGCACTACCACGACACCGCACAACTTACGAAGCTAGACCTGCATGGGCCACCACTAAAAACGTGTCACGACCCGCACCCGAAATTTGGGCATGAAATTCTACACACACACATATGCTAATTACATATGGACACAGGTTCACTGATACTAGACCTATACACAGACACAAATACATAACACTGAGACACACACTATATCCTAACCCAAACACACAGAGTTTAACAGATTGGAACTACCCAGGCTACCTAGTTCTCACATTTGCTTACACAGCTGATACTACAAGGAACATACAAGAATTTAACACTGAGACACTGCTACTCACAGAATACCTTCCTCAACTACTTCTACTGAACACTGAACACCAATACAACCCAGAACTCTCCCCTACACAGAACAACTTCCCACAGTGTCTGACACCCCGAGACACGGGGGCACAAGACACACACTGCAACAACACATAGCACAGAATTCCACCCGACTGCACCCTGTTTTCCCCAAATCTTACTGTGCAGTGAGATCCCCAAACAAAACCCTAAATCAAGATCTAATCCTACAGGTAGGGGTGTAATCGTATATGAATGCATACTTCAAGATTAGGGTTCACGAAAAATTGGGAATAACAAACGTTGGGACACCTAAACCCTAAAATTTCTTAGGTCTCCATGTAGGATCTACAAAATCGAGATCCAACAGCAAGGGTGGGTTCCTAATGGGCATTAATCCTCAGAAAACAGAAATAAAAGAATAGAAATAGGATTTTTACCAATAGGGAGATGGTTCCCTATGAAAGTTCTTCCTTCCCAAGTTTCCTTGACCCAAGTCCCCTGCTTTCCTTGCTTTGGAGGAGGAGAAAATGGAACCTAGGGTTTGATTTCGAGATTTGGAGGGGAGATGACTTCTCTTGTGGAGGCTAGGGTTTCCTGTTTTTCTACATGAAGGATGGCTTTGAGAAAAGCTTCCTATTTAAATTAAACCTAGTTTTAGGGTTTCCATGCCTAGTCTTTTTAGGTTAAACCCCCTGGCCCTCTCATGTAGAACCTAATAGACTCAGGTTAAGTCAGTCTAGGGTTTTGAGGGTTCACCCTAAAATTTGAATTCTAGGGTTTCACTAGAACTGGGTTTACAATTAGGGTTTAGTCATTAGGGTTTGACCTAATGGGTTCTAGGGCTTGACCTAAAACAATCATCAAATAAATAGTTTTAAAAATCTCAGCAATTTAATTAAATAAATAATTATTCAAAATGGCTAAATTACACAAATGCCCTTATATGGAAATGTGGTAGTGACATAACGCTCCAAATATCGAAGCAAAGACAGGGCGCAATAATTAAATAAAATACGGTAATTAATGAAAATCTCCAAGAATTAAATTCTAAATAAATCAATCAAATACAGAATTCCACAATTCCGACAGGTGTTCATCTACTAGGCTTCTAGGTCAAGTCTGCTAGCTCAAAATAAATGAACACTGTATATAATACTATATTTAATTACACATCACATAATTATTTAAATTAAAAATACTATCATGCAATTATTTAATTGTAACTACAATAATATTAAATATTATAAAAAGTCAAAAATACCCCTGTTTCCGGAACGTGGTAGTGACAGGAGGTCGGGTTATATAGGTTTAGGGGGAGTGGCATTTTTGTAATTAGGGGGAAGTTCAAGGGTAGTTAGGTAATTTTGGGTTTTTGGGATATTTATGCAGCCATTTGTGGGTCCCACATGACACGTGGACGGTCCACAATCACCAGCCAATGAGGTGATGCCACCTCACACTGGAAATTTGCATAAAAACCCCTAAAATTTCCTTAATTGCAAATAGGTCCCAAATTTGGTATTTTGCGTAATTACGCAATTTGTCTGATAAAATACCCTGTTTCCAGAAAATACTAAAATGCTCAGAATTGAGAGGGAAAAGCTGTGGGAGGGTCCTGAGGGGGTGGGGGTGAGTCTGGGCAGGGGCAGGGCTTGGTTTCTTGGGGATACGGGTCATCGTATTTATTATTTAATAAATACTGCGCACGGTGTTCTCTAATTATTTAGAGGCAGATAGGGCCATATTTTTATGCGGTGTCAATATACTAATTGTAGTACATTCAAAGTAGAATATTATCGTATTTTTGTTTGGGCAAAACTGGTGCCTGTTGGTCCTCAATCTCTAGGGGTACAGAGATGGGTAAAGAGCAAGAAATAAAATAGAAAATAAATACGGACTTTTGTAACGATATTTGTGCGTCTCAAACGAGGCTCAAAATAAAGCATCTGAGAGTTGCACAAAATTCTAGAAAATAGTCTAACATGTCTAGGGCAGGTATGTGAATTTTGTTTGGGAAAAACAGCTAGTGTAATGTTTTAATTAATTATGTGAAGTATAGGTGTACAATCAATAGGACATGTAAACAAAATAAATTTTAAAAAGTTACAGAAATTCTAATTAGCTAAAATAAATCCTAAATTACTGAAATCTGGTCGAGGTAGTTTACAGTAATCGTCAACTCCCCGTTGGGTAGATGGAAAGTGTTGGTCTCTGGATGCCACCGTTCTACAAATGCTGAAATCAGTGCATTATCAACCGTCGTATATGAGTAGCTACCCAAATATTGTAGACCGGTGGGACTGATTTTTGCCTTCACATCATCTCCCAATAATTCATACCTTCATGTATTGCATTTTTTGCCATGGTTGATCACCGTCAACATACGACCACTCTCCTGAAAAGTCAACAATTGGATGAAATTAAACCTCCATGTAAAATGAACTTTGAACTTACAACTATATATAAATTTATCATAACGTAATGTACTTACCGGATTGTTCCATATTTGGTATGCAATATGGTTTTCGATCGACGGTAACATAGAGCAACCGTTTGGACGAGTGTCGACTGGACTATCTGCCTGCTCAGAAGGTCATGAACCATCAGTAGGCCGGTTTTCGAGAGTTTGTGGAAGACTCTCGACAGGACTATCTGCAGGCTGAGAAGGTCCTGAACCATTAGTAGGCCGATTTGGAACATTTGGCATGTCCTCATCGGAGGAGGAAGAAGAACCGGAAGAACTAGGAGGAGCACGTCTCTTCGAACGAAGGGCAATCTTCTTCGTCAATGGACGTTTCCTCACTTCATGGCGTGCCTCGGCCTCGCGGATAGTGACGCCTGGTTCAATAGTACGCGAAACTGTGCGTTCCTTACGCATCGACGCAGTAGGGCGTCTTCTCATATCTTCATCTACAGTGTCCTTTCCAGGGGCATGACTATAAGACAAAAATTAATATATACAGACAAAAATTAATTTCTATTTTAACATAATAATTGAATTTTACATTGAGGACTGTAGCCATTTCTACAGTCCTGTAAGTATACAGGACTGCAGAATTTTCAACAGTCATAATTTTTTAGGACTGTTGAATTCCCTACAGTCCCATATAGATTTAGGACTGTAGGAAAATCGACAGTCCTATATATATATATAGGACTGTCGATTTTCCTACAGTCCTAAATCTATATGGGACTGTAAGAAATTCTACAGTCCCGCTCGATACTGCTCGACAATGTCGAGCAGTCTCGACATTGTACGCCCTAAAATCATGTTCGAAAGGACTTGTATGTCTAAACTACATCCTAGACTCCGCCAAGAACTAGTATGCCCTCATTTCAAAGAAAATCACTCAAAATTTTTAAAATGCAAGAGGATTTCTTATAATTTTTGGACAATTTTGCAAATACAATAGCACAAGGAGAATGATGATTTCTACCTTGATTCTTTCGAGACTTTGGGAGCCATCGACAAGGAGGAGGAGGAGGACAGCGGAGATCGGCCGACAGGAGGGGGGAAAGCTCCGGTCGGGTGGGGAGGGTTTGGAGAAGTAGTGGGCTAGTATGAGTAAAAGGTTGGGTTAGTATAAGTAAAAGTTGCTCTTTAGTGGGCTAGCCCCAATCCTGAGCTAGTCCCAAGTAAAATTGGCAGTGCCCTTATCAAAATCCTAACTAAACTCTGCCCAAATCCTTCCAATCCAACCCAAACCCAATTACCCAAACCCTGTAGCAGTATCCAATTTCGTGTCCACCACAAGTATTCCATGTACAATATCAAGATCGTATCCAAATTCAAATTCTGCCGTGTCCAGCCTGTGTCAGGCCTCGGGTCCGACCCCGGCGTGTCCACACTGTAAGTTCTTTCTGGCGATACAAATTCCACACATATTTTCCTGCATTAGACATGCCAAAATCTACCAAAATATGCAAAAATACAAAAATCTTCGTGTCCCCGGGTCCGACCCCGAGGACACAGTTACAACCGAAACCAAATCAAACCCTAACCCTAACCCTAACATTCTTACTGTGTCCGCCTCATTCGATCTGCAGCCCGACATCGGTGAACTTCCGTCGCGCCTCCACCGGTTGATTCCCGCCGCTTACCGTTCTTCTCTGCCTCCACGAGTTCCAGACCACCGACAGCCTTTGGAGCCATGCTCTTAGCAGCGGCTGACCGGATTCCTCTAGGTCCAGGCACCAGCACCTTCAGAGCCGGAGCTTCCACGTCCGGGATGACTCGCCATGTCCAGAATGGCCCGTTCGTTACCGCCTCGTGATCCGCCTCAATGACTCGCCGATCCTGGCAACACGAGGTCGTTGGTGAGCATCAGATCCGGAAGCACCAACGGTTGATCTCCGCAGGCGCCACTTCTCCTCGCCAGCGTAAGCCGTCATTTTCGAGTACCGGATTCAGTGTCGAGTAGTACCAGACCTTCTGCTCGAGACCGACTCTCAACTCTCGTCGGTGCCGTGTCGGACACCATGCCCCCGTCTCTGGTCGGAGCCGACAACTTCCTTTAAAGCACTATAAGGCCTTCTCCAACCGCTGTCCTCAAACCTCAAATTGAGCATTTTTCCTCAAAATCCTTCTCTAACCCATCCTCAAAATGAAGAAATGTTCTCAAATTTTTTTAGTATAGCATGAAGATCCTCAAATTTGAGGAGAGAGAAAAAAAATCCTTAAATTTGAGGATCCACTATTCATGACCATTATGTCCTCCAAGTTGTAGCTAATTACTAATATATCCTACATATGTTAAACATTAAACTTATTTAACTTACCATATTTACAAATTTATAATTATAAATAATATAATATTTATACTATTAAAATATTCTTGTTGAGATCTTCCAATAGAATCTAATATTGGATATATTTGTTATTAGTATTTTTTTATTAGATTCATTTAATTAATAAAATAATATTTAAATAATTTGGCAGAAATTACTAGAATAACATCAAACTTTCTAAAATTAAAATACATTGACTTAAAAAAACATAAACAAGTACATCAAAATTTAAAATAACGCAACCAACAACAACATTAAAATTAAAAAGTCTAAACGTTACAACAACATTGAAATTAAAAATGCTTAAATTAATACAACAACATTCAAATTAAGACAGTCTAAGACCCTTTTAGAACGGTGGTAAATCATCCACATTTCTATCGTATCCTCCTTGAAAGGAACCAAATCTACTAAAATTAGTAGTATCGAAGTCATGGGATAAACTGTCTTGAAAATATTCTGATGTATCAAAATTACCGTGAGAAGTGTCAGCAGATAATTGTCGAGTCTGATCATCACAAAACATTTGTTTTCATAATTTTATTTTTCATGGATTCTCAATATTAATAATATAACGATAATGTATATGATTATATTAAATAGTTGTGAAGAAATAAATTTATGTAGAAATAGCATAATATAGAAATATTTTTTTTTGAGTTCTCAAATTGAAAAAAAAAAAAAAAAAATTAAGAATGGATTGGAGATGGCTTATTCTTCCTTCCTTTCTTTATTTATTTCTCTCTGAGTGTTTTCTCTTTCTAGAGGGGAGTGCACTTGAACCAAAGTCTCTTTCTAGAGGGGAGTGCACTTGAACCAAAGTCCTTGGGAGTCCATTCAGCTTCCTCGGTAAGCGCTCCCTTCTCTTTCTCTCATTCCTTCTTATTTTAAGTAATGAAGAAACAGTATGTGTTTATATATGTTTCATGTTAATTTTGAGTTTATTGGTAGAAAAGAAATAGTGAACAAGGGAAAAGTAGGTCTTAACCATAGGTTCATTGGTATTTTGAATTGGGCCATTTAACAGGGTGCTTATGTAAACTGGTGAGATTAGTTTATACTAAATTTCAGACATTTTGGGTTAATTTTTAGAGTATAGGCTGGGGCCTACTCACACAATTAAAAGTTTAACAATTTAATTGAAACAAATGAAATTGGAATAAGAAAAGCATCAGTAGGCTCTAGCCTGATGGAAATAGGGTAAGGATTAACTAGAGCCGGATTCAAACAATTTGGATTAATAAGAAGATATAGAGAATAAATATACTGGGCCCATTGGGATGCAAGCTTTATAGGCCAAGACAACTGGGTCATAATTTAAGAAATAGCCCATTAGAAATGGATTTTGTTAAGGTTGATAAACAATATATTTAGGGCCAAGTATTATTGAGAAATTTCAGGGGCTAAATATGAATTTCATGAGAGTGTAGGAATCTAATACCTAAGAATTATATTTTTAATAGGTTGGATTTGGAGCAACGTCGACATTGGACTTGAGGCAAGTACCTTCTTGTCTGATCATGCTTCATATTGTGACACGGTTCTGACACGTTATTGTTCGAGTACCTTGATCGTATTGTTTCATGTTGTCTCGTGTTGGTATTGTTTTGAGAGTCATGGGAAGGAAAATGTCGAGTAAGTATGTGGTCACACCCATAACGTTATTGATTATCATTCATAGCACACATACACCTAACGTATGTCGCGTCGGATCATTCATTGATAGCCATCTTCGGATATGCCGAATTACCTAGCCGACCACATACTGAAGCTGTATTTCAATTGCATAGCCGTGTTTTATTCTTGTTCATTTGTCTATTGTTGTTCTTATAGTTTTTTGTGTTGCAGGTTGCATCATATTTCATTACTCAGTTGCATTGTCTGGTTCATTTTCTACTTTTATTTACTGTTTTATTTTGTATGGTGCGACATTTGTTTGGATGTACTTTGCTCCAACCCTGACTGGGTGTTGACATATTAGGCCATGGCATGGAGGCGACAGTTTAGACCAGCTGAAGACTTGGAGGATTTAGAGTAGGACAAATTCTTTATGTATTTGATGATGTATTGTGATGTATCCTGTTAT
The DNA here is from genome assembly GCA_036927795.1 of Iris macrosiphon. NCBI lineage: Eukaryota > Viridiplantae > Streptophyta > Magnoliopsida > Asparagales > Iridaceae > Iris > Iris macrosiphon. Next base: position 128,305,944 of record JAYESA010000020.1, on the reverse strand, counting down.
GATAATTTACCGAATTTGTCTCCAAAGAGAGGTTGATATGTATCATGTACTATAAGACTACTAGTGGAATGGGTGATCGTGTGCGTGTGTAGGTTTTCGTTCTTGTCTTTTATCGTGCTTTAGTTTATGTGATTGGAAAAAGATCGAATTTCATATGACATTGACGATTATTGAGGTCTAGACAACTGACTACCGTCGATAGTGCGTCGTAGGCTAGGCGCGCTCACAACCCGTACCCAATATCGCGGGCGCGGGGCATAACATTGTATTCTGAATAGAAGACAGAGACACCGACATTGTGTTTGGTCATTTATTATTATTGTTACTTTGTAACAATTTGTTGATATTTGGACAAGGACATGGGCTAATTTTTGCAAATAAGCTGATATCTAATTGTACATGTTCTTGGTTGAATGTATTATGCATAAAAAATATTCAAGGATTATATGGCACTAATTTACTAGTTGGAAATGTATTACTTAATCCATTAATTACAGCAGATCAGTTATAGTCCACTATTAAAGAGCCAAAGGAAAATGAATACCGCACATAACACTAAATACCGGACTGGAAGATAGAACATTTAGCCAAATTAGTACACAGAGGCTTTAACATGGAAAATCATGAAATAATTAACTTATTGGAATAACCCCCACCTAAAAGTTGCAGAAGCAGTCTTTGAAAGGAAATAAATAGTTAATTCTGGTATGCTATTTTAAATTGTGTAATATTGTTTTTAATGACTACATTACCTAGATACACATTGCTTCTAGTTATGGTATGTTTATTTACCCTATAGAGGGATACAAGTCATTTTAGGTATATTCATACAATAGTTGAACTAGTCATGTCCCTGCCAATTTACAAGAAATTATGGGCGTTCACTCGCGTTTTGTTGTATCTCATTGATCTCTGTATGAGCCATTGTTACTAAAATAAATGAGATAAATATCAAATGAAAGAGGAATTATCTTTGACAAATAAAGAGAAAAGTCAAATTAGTGAAAGATTTATTGACAAAGTCAATCGTCCAAAAAAATTTAGGGAAACATGCTAAAATAAATCCAATTTTCTGCAAAGTATTGGTCAAAATTGCAAGAATATAAATTGATTCAAGATGATAAATTGATTCAAGTGAAGTTAAATTCAGAAAAGTGATTTTAGGGGGTCGGTGTAATGTCCCCTTCCCAATTGACTATAATTGGGAGGAGGAGACCTAACCACATTCGATAATGCCATGCCTAGGGTTTGAAGAAAAGCTTCTCAAGAAGAAATTAGAGTTTTATTTGATGAGGAAGAAGATTATAAGGCAAAGGAAATGCATAAAATCTAAGTATATTTTCTCCTACTCTCCTCAACCCCCTGCTCCTCTATTTATACTTATAGTATGTTGGTTACTTGACAATTATGAACAATGATGTGGATGCTGAGCTGGAGAGGTGAGTTGGATCTTGAAGTGAGCTGGAGTAGTGGCTGGATAACTACTATGCCCTTTATTCTTGTGTTTGCTCTACTACTTTGATACCTTCGTACCCATTGTGTCTGCTCTACTACTCTGATACCTATCTGAGTCCGAGTCTTGTATACAAATACTGTGATATAGAGTGACTGTGATATATATTGGGTACATAACAATGCCTCCCCCTTAATTTGACCTTGTCTCAAGGTCAAAGTAAGGAAATCTCTTGACAAACTCTTCATAACATATTCTTGAGTGCCTTCCTTCCATTTTTTCCTCTTCACTAATCTCCTATCCAGTATTAACTTAGGTTCTTGTATTATTTCCTCATTGATGGTAGGAATCCATGAGTGAGGGATGATCTTCCTACTCAATTTTTCTTTCAACTGAGAGATGTAGAAAACAAGATGGATTTGAGAATCCTCGGGCAATAGTAGCTTATAAGCCACTTTCCCACTCTTTCTATCACCTGGAAGGGACCAAAATATTTGGGAGATGACTTGTGTGGCCTCCCCTCCTATGTGCGTGTGCCTAGAAGGTTAAAGTCTTAGATAAACCCGGTCTCCCACTGCAAATTCTCTATCAGTATACGCTTTCAGGTAATCTCTAAACTGATGTAATATTTTTTATAATAACAAGAGTTCTGCATTTGGTCTTTAAACTGATGTAACCATCCTGCATTCACAGTAGTAAGAGCATCCAATGTTGGTACTTCAAGTCTGAAAAGACTGTCTAGACGCTGCCCTATTTTCTCTATCCTTCTTATACTCAACCTTGTAATTATACCCATGCAATTTCATCACCAATTTGTATTGGACTTCTGTGTAAAGTTTTTGTTCTAATATATACATCAAAGCCTTGTGGTCTGTTCTAATCAAGAATTGTCTGCTCCAAAGATACTGTCCCTATTTCTTTATATCTAATAATGGCTAATATTTCCTCCTCTTATGTAGAGAGGATAGCAAAGCTTCCTTTTAGTTGTTAGCTTAAGTAAGCAATTGGTCTATTAACACAGCTCCAATTCTAAATCCTGATGCATCACATTCCAATTTGAAGTCTTCATTGAAATCTAGCATAGCAAGTACTGGAGAATGATTAAGTGCTGCTTTGAGATCTTCAAAAGAATTTTGACCTTCTGGTCCCCATTTGAAAGCATTCTTCTTTAACAGGCTAGTAAGTGGACTATCTATAGTCCCAAATCCTCTTATGAATCTTCTGTAGTAGCCAGCACGACCCAAAAAAAATCTCAACTCTTTCAAGGTTTTGGGTATTGGCCATTCAGAGATTGCCTTGATCTTTTCTCTATAAACTTCTATACCATCCTTGGATATTATATGTCCCAAGTAACCCACTTGCTTTTGCACAAAGTGACATTTACTTCTTTTAGTTCTTAATTGATGTTGAGTTAGGATTTTAAAAACCTCCTCCAAATGTTTGAAATGACTATCCAAATCTGAGCTATAGATTAGAATGTCATCAAAAAAATACTAACACAAACTTCCTTAAGTAGCTTTTAAAGACTGCATTCATGAGGGCTTGAAATGTGGAATAAGTATTAGCCCAAAGGGAATTACTAGGAACTCATAATGCCCCTCATGAGTTCTGAAAGCTGTTTTACTGATATCCGCTTCATTCATCCTCACTTGATGGTACCCAGCCCTCAAATCTAGCTTATAGAATACTTGGCCTCCATTCAATTCATCAAATAATTCTTCCACTAAATGAATGGAAAACTTATCCTTAATAGTGGGACTAATTTAGAGCCCTAAAATCTATGCACATCCTCCATGTGCCATTATGTTTTTTAACCAATATGACTGGAGAAGAATATGGACTGTTACTGGGCCTTATGATACCTGACTGTAACATCTTTTGCACTTATTTCTCAATCTTATTTTTATGCACATAAAGGATGTCTATAAGGTCTGTAGCAAATAGGAGCTTCTATGATCATAGAACCTCTTAGGGGGAAGCCCTTTTGGTTCCTCATGTTTGCTTCTGGTTTGGCTGGACGTTTCCCTTTGTAAGAAGTCTGGACAGCTTCCTTCTTCCTATGAAAATAGTTGATGGCCATATAGTTTATTTTACCACACATAAAAATAAAATCTCTTCTGATCCTGAGTCTGACCGAAGTTTCTAGGTTTATGGTGATGAGGGTTTTGGTGGTGAGGCTGAAGGTTCTGCTTCTTCTTGAAGAGGTTTTTTTTGGGTTTGTGATGATGATGAGGCTTTGGTTTTCCTTGGGATTCTACTAGGTTTACCTTAGTTTTAGACTCAGACTTATGGTTAGACCTTAGTTTAATTTGTTCTTCTGTTCTAATTTTCTTTAGGACTTGAGCAAAGGTAAGGTCACCTTGAGTATGAATAGGGTCTTTCCTAACATCAGACCAAGAAGAAGGGAGCTTGTCTACCAAACAGGCTATTTTATACTCAGTAGAAAAAAAAGTACCTATGGCTTAAATATACCTAAGATATTCTTGAAATTCATGTATTTGTGCCACGCCCCAGTCCCAAAATGCCGAAGGACTGGAGATGCGCGGCAATGGCCAGCAGCACGCACCGATGGACAACCCAATTTAATGGATCCATCAGGGCATGCTTAAGCTGTAGTCTAACAGGAAATAGAGCAATTGTTACAGGTCACAAACTAATCTAATCTCATCCACAACAGATAAACACAGAGTAACTGCCAGAAATAATGCAATAGAATAAATAAGCAAATCTCAATAAATATCTCGGAAAACAATCCGAGAATATGTCTGGTACAACAATTGCAAATAGACAGGAAATAATCAACTGGAAATAGAAATAACTGACTATATACGACCAATGCTCAGGAGAAGTCCTCTGGTGCGAGCTCATCTTCAGGTCCTGGTACAGCTCCTGGAAGTGCTCTGGTACGGGGTATCTCTGGATGGATCTCTTCAGCTATACCTGGGGACATCATCCATTCCAGGTCCTCAGGGGACATAGCAAGGTACAGATAATACAAGCCAAAATATAAGCAGTGCAAAAATAAATAAAATAGCAGGGTAAACTATGTAACCAGCTAAGTGATAAATGCAAGTTGAGAGCATCACTAGAACTCTGGCTGAGACCGCTACAAGCTCTGTGTCTGTGAGCCGGTAGCAGTAATAACACGTAAAGGGTCTAGCTCTGCTGGAGAGTCTACGACCTCACACTAATAGTATATATATATGAAAACAGCCTATAGCCTGTGTGTCTCTCCCCACCCAATGTAATCACACGTCTCATGTCTATGACCCGCTTTGAACCAAAATTGCCGTTTTGTTTCAATCCGACGTGTGTACACAAAGTTAGGGTGAATTGCAGAAAAGTCGGATACGGGGCGATGTCCGCGGATACGCGTTGATCCCGGTGTGCACGCACACCTGAATCGACTTCCGCAAAATCCCGCACGTCCGTATCGACGGCGCGCACGTATCTGTGAAGACCGCACGCGACCAAGTCGTCCCGTTTGGCGGGGCGTACTCGATTCCGGGATGAAACAGGGTCTAGTTTTTCCTTTTTTGGATCGCGGTGTGCGATCACCACAGGACGCGATGCCCCGAGTGGTTTGTCCGGGCACCAAGAGGGTCATACAGGCTTCGCAACGCAATTTGCGGAATCAAAATCAGAGCTACGAGGAGAGAGATACACGCACCTGAACGGGACCCAAAAATTGGGGTCCGAATTGTGTCCGACACGACACGGACACTGTGTCCCGTGTCCGTGTCCGACACAGGAACCGAATTTTAGGGTTAAGGTTAGGGATTTCTCGCCGGAGGGCGGCCAGGCTGAGACGGAGGGGGCCGGGGCTCTACGGCGGAGGGCGGCGCGGTGGCTGGGGACTCGCCGGCGGCAGCGGAGGGGCCTGCCGGAGCTGCCGCTGCTGCTGTCGAGCGGTGCTCGCCGGAGAAGAAGAAGGGGAGGGAGGAGAAGGGCCGGGCTGCGGCGGTGGAGGTCGACGGCGACGGTGGTCTGGGTGGGAGAGGGCGGAGCTGGCACGGCGGGGAGGCGGTGGCTGCGTGGTGGTCGACGGAGGGTCTGAGGCGGTGGGGGTCGACGCAGGGGGTTTGAATAGGGGTGGCCGGGGGTGAGGGGGCCGAGACGGGCAGAGCGAGGGGGTGGTCGTGGCGGTGTGGGCGGGCGGAGCGTGGCCGAGGACGCGGCGGAGGCGGCGGAAAATGCGGCGCCGGACGCGGGCACGGGGGAGAGAGGGGGTGCCGGGTCAGGCGGGTGCGGGTAGCGGGTCGGGCGGCGGGCAGACCCGACCCGATCCGGTAGGGTGAGCGGGCTGGGCCCGTGGGCCAGGCTGGGCTGGGGGAAATGGGTCGGGCTGTTTTGAAAAATAATAATAATAATCCATAATAAATAATAAATCAATAAATCAATAACTAAATAAATAAATAATTAAATAAATACTTTTAGGTGTTTAAAAATAGGTCCGGGGCCCAATAAATTCCAGAAAAATTGCCCTAAGTCCAGTTTTCCATTTTACACCCAAAAATATTATTTCCATAATATTTTAATATTATTTATTAACATTTAAAAATTATTTAATAATTTAAAACCCTGTTTTTAATTTCAGAAAAATCCCAGAAAATTCCAGAAAATTGTGTAAAATCCAAATTTGAAAATCTTGAAAAATCAGGGAGTTTACAATTTGGTCATTTAAAGGTTTATTATCTAGCATAAAGTATCTGTTGAATGAAGAAAAATTAAATCTTTCAATTCCAGCATCATCACATCTATATTCATCTTTCAAAGCTTCCCAAAGTTCTTTAGCACTCTTATATTCAAAGAATATGTCATACAATGATTCAGACAAAGCGCTTAGAATTTTATGGAAGCAGTGGTAGTCTATTTCCTTAGGAGTTTTGGGTTTTGAGGAGCTGGTGGATTTGGACACTCCTACGTCAGACTCGGTGTCATCAGAATTATTTGTTATGGGTGTAGAACCATCAATGACTGAGATCAGCCCTAAAGTAGTGAGCCAAAATTTTATCTGACTTTGACATCTCTTAAAGTAGGTCCCGTTGAACTTAGCAGGTTTAGCAGTAAAAGTCTCATCCTTGTCAGTCATGGTTGCTAATGTGAACAGTCTGAAAATGTAAAATATTTGTTTTATTCAATAACAAAGTCTAGTGTTCTAGAAGAATAGTTTGAGTGATTTTCCTAATCAACCTTGTGAAATCTTTAGTCTATCAAGCATTGATTAACTTGGGTTAGCTGTAGGGGCCGCACTACCAGAAAAAGTCAAATTAACGATGCAAAAAAATGTCGCTAAATGATGAATAAACGTCGCTAAATAATTTTAGCAACGTAATTAGTGACGTTTTACTGAAGTCGCCTTTAAGCTAGTCGCTGACAGAAAAAACATCACCAAACGTCGCTATACCGACGTTTTCTATCGACGTAAATGCGTCGTATAAACTCCCTTATTTATTTCTATAGATAGTCTGGTATGGGTTAGAAAATTTTGGTTGAGCAGCAGATATTTGAGGTTTAGAATTAAGGATGCAGAAGTCTGATTCTTTAATTAAAATCCTTGGCACGCCCTACCGTTGTTGCAATATTCGGAGCCCAACATCAGCCCATAATTTGCAACAGATTGTTGAACTCTTGACTTGACACGCCAATTTAGGCGCTAGACTTTTTTGTCACTCAAAATCATAATCCCTTGTGCTCTAATTTAATTGCACAACTTTCCGTATCCAAAATCCATTATTTAATCCCGTGTCGCGCACCTGTGTCGTTGTCATCAAATTTTTAGATACCAACTCAACCCGTTGAGCCGGACCAATTAAAGGGTCCAAGACTGACACCAAGCCTATACCATTTATGACCTTTGTGTCACTCCCAATTAAGATCTCATGTGCCGCCATTTAATTTAAGAGCACATAATATTTTTATTTTAATTAAATTAGGGATACCAACTTTGACTAATCCCATTTGAATCCCAATTTAATTCTAATTCCCCTTTAATTAAGCCCATGCAAAACACACAACACCCTCTCACCCTACGAAACACCAAACATCATTTCTTCCATAAATTTTGTATTATTTTATGTGTTTGTGCAAATACCCAAAATTAAGGGGCTTATTTGCAAATATTGTAATATGTGTCATAAACTCATTAGTCAAGACTAATGAAGAAGCCTCACCCTCACTCATTGATCGGTCAAGCCCCTCCCCACTCTTTCCTCTGCTTCTTCTTCTCCTTCTTCCTTTCTTCTTCTTCTTCTTCTTCTTCTTCTTCTACTCCACTTCACTGATCCGGCCACCCGCTGTGCCATCCTCGACTGCTGACAAGCCCCTATACTCTGGTGACTTCTCCACCACACGCCACCAGCGCTGCCCTCACCTCCACCTCCACATCACTTCTACCCCACACTCCAGCGGCTGCCACCACCCGCTGTGCCACCCCGGCCACCTCCAGCTTCCTCCGCCCTGCTGCCACGAGCCACACCATTCCACCACCGTTCTTGCAGTCCACTTCACTGATCCGGCCAAACCAAGCCAACCCCGCTGCCACGAGCTTCACCCCCCAGCCGACTTCACCCCTCGGCCATCCCCATTCCACCACCACCACCACCACACACCAACGCCACCACCACCACACACCAACGCCATCACCTAACGCCGAGCTTCACCGACCTCCTCCCCCTAACAACGGCCGAGCCACTACCACCCCCTTCACAACCACTCCGGCCAACTCCTCGGCCATCCGGCCAGCATCACCACCACCTCGCCAAGGTGAAGACTCCTCCCCCTATATTTCTGTAGTGTAGTTTCATTAGGTTTTTGGGTGATGTATATTAGTTATTGATGTGAGTTATATACTTTGAGTTTGAAGTAAAATGCCATATGATTTTTAAGGTTGTTAGGCTTGAGTTTTAGGGTTTGGTTATATTTAAATGTTATGAATTATATACATTGGTGGTAAAATGCAAGGTTAATAATTAGGGTTTATGATTATGCATTGAGTTAGGGTTTAAGAAGTTGACATGAGTTTTATGGTTTTAGAAAGCATGGATATTTATGGTTGTATGTTATAAAATATATACAAGTGGTGGTTAAACGCTAAGTGGATATTTAGGGTATTTGAATATATTAAGTTTAGGGTATTTGAATATATTGAGTTTAGGCTATTTGGACACATTAAGATTTTAGGGTATTTTATTTAAATTATGCGTATTGTTTATTGAAGATGAGAAGTTTAAATGGTTATGAAAATGATATTGCGATACTAAAAATATAGAATATTACTGAGGTACAGATTTAATTGTCATAGAATATTGTTGTGATATCAAAGCATTGGTTAATATTGAGAGCTAATATTTAATGATGAATATATTTGAGGAGTAGCTACTGTAATCACCTGAAAATTTTAGAATTTTTAAACTAAATTTTCTGAATTTAAGTAGCATTTTTCTGTATTTTTAAACAAATAAACTAAGGTAATCTGATTTAAAATGAATTTTTAAAAGATATTAAATAATATTAAAATGTGATAAAAATTATATTTTCTAGTGTAAAATTAAAAACCGGACATAGGGTAATTTTTCGGGAATTTATTGGATCCCGGATGGATTTTTAAAACATTTAAAAACTGTTGAATTATTTAACCTAATTAATTAAACCAACCCGAGTCTCAGGAGAACTCGACACCGCTCAGCCCTCCGGAACTTTCCGCCGCACCTCCAGCAGCCCTCCGCCGCACCCCAGAACCCCGACCCGAGTCTCAGGAGAACTCGACACCGACTCCGGTGTATTCCGCCGCCTCCGGCACCGATCCGACCGCCCAGACCCGTCGTCGACCTCCCCAGACCGATTGCGGCGACCCCTCAGCCGTCCAGCAAGCCTCCGGTGACTCGGACATGACTCAGAACCGTGCCCTAGCCAGGACACGGCCAGATACGTCCAGGACGCAGAATACACGACTCGGATACGCGTGAATCAGATTTTTAAGTCCTGTTCAGGTACTCGTAACTTTCTCCTCGCAGCCCCGATTCCTATTCCGTTAGTTGTATCGCGTAGCTTGCATGACCCCCTCGGTGCCCATGCAAACCGCTCGGTGCATCGTGACCTGTGGTGATCGTGAACCGCGATCCAAAAACAGGAAAACCAACGCCCTGTTTCACCCCGGAACTGAGTACGCCCCGCCAAACGGGACAACTTGGTCACGTGCGGTCTTCACCGATACATGCGCGTCGTTGATACGGACATGCGGGATTTTGCAGAAGCTGATTCGGATGTGCATGCACACCAGAATCAGTGCGTATCCGCGGACAACGTCCCGTATCTGACTTTTCTGTATGTCACTGTAACTTAGTGTACACACGTCGGATCGAGACGAAACTTGTGCCATCGGACTCATAGCAATACGCTGGTCCTGTGAGCCAAGTTTGGTTAAATTCTGAGAACGTTGACAAAATCGCATATCGTGGGCCCCACAGGCTCTACTTGACGGACGATTTTGAGAACGGCTCATCGGAATCCAATTCTGAAAGTTTCGTTGGGTTCGTATCATCGTTCCTGACTTGTTGACAGTAAGTTAGACGAATTTGGAGACCTTTGACCCTGACCCAATTTTTGGTGCAAAGCGGCCCACATATGGACCCCGCTTTGTCCAGGAAATATCGTTTTTGCCCTTGTGTCCAAACTGGACTTAAAGACAGGCATTTTTAGCTAATTTATATTTTCTGAGACTATTGGTAATATTCATTTCAGCTTTTGGAGGAGTATTTACGGAACCCACGGATACAGGGACCGCTACTGGTATTCCAACCCCAAGCAAGTGTACCTTGCCAAATTATGTAGTATTGTTATTTACTTTCTTGCTTATTTACATTGTTGAACATGCTTAAAACTAGGACCGTATGACATACTTAGCGTCCAATTAATAGTCGGGTGCCAACCCCGTACGCGGAGTTGGGTACGTCATTTAGAGATGGACATGCGTGACCCTTTACATTTTCGTACTTGTTTTATCAAGTACATTATAACCTAGGACACTTGACACCATACATATGACAGAATCTTCTTGAGATATTCAAGGTGATTCTGTGTAGGATACTGGATGGACATAGACATTAATTCTTAGATTATGACTTGTTGCATTAGCTATGATCTCACGTGACATGGACATGAGACGTTATGAACATGAGACGTGTGGTTACATTGGGTGGGGAGAGACACACAGGCTACAGGCTGTTCTATATATATCTACTACTATTGTGAGGTTGTAGACTCTCGAGCAGAGCTAGACACATTACTTGTTATTACTTCTACCGGCTCCCCGACACAGAGCTTGTAGCGGTCTCAGCCTGAGTACTAGTGATGCTCTCAGTTGCATTTTCACATAGATAGTTATGTAGTTATCCTACTTGTTCATTTACTATTTCACTGCATTTATTTGGCTTGTATTATTTGTACCTTGCTATGTCCCCTGAGGACCTGGATCCGGATGATGTCCCCAGGTTTAGCAGAAGAGCATTATCCCGAGGTTTACAGGACAGGAGCTGAAGCTGTACCAGAAGCTGTTGCTGAAGCTGAACCAAACTTAGAAGCAGAGTTGATGGCTGAAGACTTTTCTTGAGTTTATGTTATTTGTACTCATCAGATACTTTATTTTGGACTCCTTTGTTCTGGTCTGATGAACCAGTATTTTAGACTTTTATCGGGTTATTCCCGAAATACTTTGCTGAGACTGAAAATTGATGTACTTTCCTTATTTGCTGTTGATCTTATTATTTTGTGTGTGGATGAGATTAGTTTTGACTTATTATTGTAGACCTATACTACAGCTTAAGTATGCCCCGATGGATCCATTAAATTGGGTTGTCCATCGGTGCGTGCTGCTGGCCATTGCCACGTGTCTAGTCCCTTAGTATTTTTGGACTGGGGCGTGACATGGTTTTTGTGGTGGCCCATGCAGGTCTACGACAAAATTGTTTGGTTTCAACTTAGGGACCGAACAAGCCTGTAAAAGGATAGGATATGTTATAGGATCTCATCCATTGGTTGAATCGTTTTTGAACTCTATATCGAATTCGAATTAAGTACTTGATTTGCATCCTGCTTTGATTCTACTGAACGTTCTTATGAAGTTTATTTTGGATGCAGAATAATGGATCCAAGAATTGGAGATGAAAATCCTTTGAATACACCATAAGATGCTGTGGTTACCTATGGAGATGGAGTTACACCAGAGAACAGAGGGCAATCCTCTCAAAGTGGTCAAGCTTAACAACATAACTCAAGGTTCAGGCGTGACGACATCCCACCTCCGCCACAGTTCACTCCACAAATGCCTGTCTTTCCACCAGGGCAAGCAATGGACGGGCAACAGATATTCCAGATGTTTTACGCCATGATGCAAGACCAACAACAAGTTCAACAGGAGGCGCAGCGTCATGAGGCAGAGTATCTGAGAACCAGCCTAGTAAACGCATTGGAGCAGGCGAACCCACAAGCTAGGCGACCAGCGACGGGATCTATCACTGATTTCCGTCAACTCAAGCCCCATACCTTTTCGGGCAAGGAAGGACCAACTGAAGTGCACGAGTGGCTCACAAACACACAACATCAGTTCAAAGCAGCTGAACTTCCGCAGGAGAGATGGATGACTGTTGTCAAGATGCAACTGACGGACAATGCGCACCATTGGTGGCTAGCCGAAGAGAGGAGGCTCAGACATGACCGAGTCACTTGGGAGGAGTTCTCCAGACTCTTCCAAGAGATGTATATCCCAGCTGTTGCTCGATCAGAACTCCGAGACAAGTTCAACCGCCTTATCCAAGGCAATATATCGGTGGAGGAGTACAATACCGAATTCATTCGCTTGAGTCATTTCGCCCCTTCTCTAATTCCTACCGAAGAAGAGAAGGCGGAGAAGTTCTTTGACGGACTCAGGTTCGAGCTTCAGAGGTTGATCGGATCTGTTGCACCCACATCGTACACCGACGTCCTTGCTGCAACACGACACATGGAGCGCGTCACCAGGAGGGAGTCAAGTCTGAAGCGGCCATTTACCTCAGTACCATCCAAGGCATCACAGGGGGATTCTGCAAAGCGACTCCAGAAGAATCTACCTCAGAGAGCAGCACCAAGAACCCTACCTACTTGTCATTTCTGCGACAAGTTAGGACACATTGAAAAGGAGTGTAGACGCAAGTTGGGACTGTGCCTGGTTTGCGGATCCAACCAGCATCTCTCCAGGGACTGCTCTGAATGCAGAGAGGGAGCACCACGACTAGCTTTACCTGCACCAAGGCCAGATTATCCAGCAGTGGGAGCACAGCAGACGAGAGTTGGAGGAGTCAGACCACTAGCTCCAAGAGGATATCAGCAGAGACCACCATTGCCACCTCAGGCAGCACTATTCCAGCAGGCTCGTCAGCAGAGGGGTCCAGCTCAGGGACGAGGTCAGGCATTTGCATTGGTTGTTCAGGAAGAAGCTACTGCTGGAGAAGTTATAGCAGGTACTATTTTAGTAGCTTCATTACCTGCTATAGCTTTATTTGATTCTGGAGCATCGCATTCATTCATAGCTACTAGCTTCGTAGCCACCCATAAAGTAGCTACTGCACCCCTACCGAAGACTAAGAGAATTCTTATGGGAGGTGAAATTATACCGGTTAGTGATATCTGTAGATCATGTTCGGTAGTAGTCTGTGGAAGAGAGATGCGAGCCCAATTTCTGATCTTTTCTATGCTTGTGTCGTACTTCGTATGGACTGTTTAAGTCAGTATCATGCGACTCTTGATTGTCGTCTTGGAAAGGTTATATTTAGACCACCTGGGCATTCAGAGTTTGAGTTTCTTCGGGGAGCTGTAGAGCAAGGTGTTCAGCCAACTCTTAGGGCATTATCTGTAGAAGGGGAGTCAGGTTACCCAAGAGTCATATCAGAGTTTGTGGATGTATTTCCTGATGATCTTCCAGGTTTACCACCTGATCGGGAAATAGAATTCACAATAGACTTAACTCCAGGAGCAGAGCCTATCACTTCATCGGTATATCGGCTAGCACCTAAGGAGTTAGTGGAGTTGAAGAATCAAGTTGATGATCTTCTGGAGAAAGGTTTCATCCGGCCTAGTGTTTCACCTTAGGGAGCACCCATACTTTTTGTACCTAAGAAGGATGGAACAGTTCGCCTGTGTATTGATTACAGGACGTTAAACGCTGTGACCATTAAGAATCGATATCCCTTGCCACACATTGATGACTTATTTGATCAATTGAGTGGAGCTAGGGTATTCTCGAAGATTGAACTTAGATCCGGTTATCACCAGAATAGAGTGAGGAAGGAAGATATACCGAAGACAGCCTTCAGGACCAAGTATGGACACTATCAGTTCTTAGTAATGCCGTTTGGTTTAACTAACGCGCCTGCTGTGTTCATGAGTTTAATAAACATAGTTTTCCATCAGTACTTGGAAAAATTTATGGTTTTGTTTATTGATAATATTCTGGTATATTCTAAAAGCCACGAAGAGCACGAAGAGCATCTCAAAATCGTGCCAAAGACGTTGAGGCAGGAGAAGCTATATGCTAAGCTCAGTAAATGTAAGTTTTGTATGGATAAGGTAACTTTCTTAGGACATATTATCTCAGGAGAAGGACTGTCAGTTGATCCAGAGAAGGTTGCTGCCATTGAGACTTGGCCTACACCAACGTCAGTTGCTGAGGTGAGAAGTTTTTTAGGACTTGCTGGATATTACAGAAGGTTCGTAGAAAATTTTTCAAGGATTGCGGAGCCGATGACGAAGTTGACACATAAAGATCAAGAGTTTGCATGGACAGAAGAGTGTCAGAAGGCCTTTGAAGAATTGAAGAGGCGTCTAACAATAACACCAGTCTTGACTCTTCCTTCAGGGTCAGGAGGTTTTGTTATTTATAGCGATGTGTCAGGTAGTGGCCTAGGATGTGTTTTGATGCAACATGGCAAAGTTATTGCTTATGCATCGAGACAGTTGAAGGTCCATGAGAAGAACTACCCAGCGCATGATCTGGAGCTAGCTGCAGTAATATTTGCACTGAAGATTTGGAGGCACTATCTTTACGGAGAGAAGGTGGAAATTTTCACTGATTACAAAAGTCTGAAGTATGTATATACTCAGAAGGAGCTTAACATGAGGCAAAGACGCTGGCTTGAGTTGATGGTGGACTTTGATATAGATCTGCAGTACCACCCAGGGAAGGCGAATGTAGTAGCAGACGCACTCAGCAGGAAGCCTACGACTTATTTCTTGACAATGTAGCCTGAGCTATTGAGAGATCTACAGGAGCTCCAGATAGAGGTTATTTTACCAGGACATAGTGGCTTGCTAGCTAATCTGGAAGTGAATGTCACGCCCCGATTCTGCGGAATCGATAGTCGTCCCCCGGGTGTGACCGCCGTGCGGTCCTAGGTTGCGCACCGCACAAGGCTAAGTATTTTTGTTTCGCATAGCGAGCACATATTCAGAGTACGCAGATAATTGATACACATATTGAAATATGGAAAATTTCTCTTTTATTGATAATATGAACATCTATTACAAACTCCTTGAACTGAGTCATAAGGATTGCCTCTATGGGCTTACAAAAGTGTTGACACAAAATGAGATAGCAGTCCTTTACATTTCATCCTTTACTAAACTCAAAATATAAGACCTTACGTCGGAACGACTGCTTTGCCACGAAGTTGCATGGTTGCTTGGTGGCTAGCTTCTATCTTCAAAATGATTCTTCTTCTTCAAAATGCTTCAAAGGTTGGCACGGTCGAGGCGTGCCTACAGCTGGACTGGATTGGGGGTTTGTCTCCTGCTCCTCGCTCGGCTCTCCTTAGCGCGGGGAACCTGTTTCAACGAGGGTCAGTACATCGAAACGTACTGGTGAAGGCAAGCTATCCCAACTATACCAATCAACACGTTGTTTTAATGAAGCATGCATATTTGTGGGTTTCTATCTTGCCTTAGTTCATTTTACAGCAAGACATATATATAGTATCATTGAAATAACTCGCCACCGTTCGGTGACATTTACCTGCCCGTCTGAACCACCTGCATAATACTTACTTTGCCTTCCCTGCCAAGAAGACACAAGTTAGTAGCAACATGTTTAAATATACGAGGGGATCACTGGCACGTTGCCATAATGGACGGGCTAGTCTCGGGACGGAATGGCGTGCGGCGCAGAGAACAGGAGGCGCCACAAGCCACTCGATCCGAAGCAGGCGACTATCGTGAGTTCCGTCCGGATCGGATCGGTGCCAGTGCCCCAGCGACCGTCCGCAGAAACTAAGACCTTGTACACAAGTTGTCCGTGATCAACGCAGTACACTAAGTTAACATTTGAGGCAAATCAGGCACAGGGCAATAACAGGGCAAGATCTACTTTTGCATAGTCTTCCTGTTGAGTTATTGCATTAAAAATGAGTTCTATACATAGCACAGTTTTTAAGAAGAAATATACATTCTAACTTATATTTATGCATATGATGAACATTCCAAATGAGCAAGCATATAAGTAAGTAACCGTTCACAAGTTTCATTTGACAAGCAATATTTCCCAAGTCTATTCCCTTATTATCTTGATATCTTTTAGTTATTTACTTGGTATCGTTTGATCGGGCAAAGCACGAACACAAGATTTAGATGTGAAGACTAGCAAGTAGGGCTAGCAATCGGGTTGGTAGCCACTCACTTTGGTAGTTGGAAGGAAAAGGAAAGAAGTGCTTTAGGAGTCCGCTCGAGCGACGCCTACAGCTGGTTCACCTGTATTGACACGAACAGCTGATCAGTACTTCTTCCTCTCTTTCCCTTATCGGAATTGAAGTGCAGTCCTAAGAACGAAAGCAATGAAAACCATCGAAACCGTTCAAGAAAATCTAAGCAAATCCGAAAACCAACTCAAGGCACGAAAGCAACAAGCGACAGCGAAAACTAGGCAACAAAGAATGCAGCGGAGAGGTCCCTCCTGACTCTGCCGCTAAGTCGATCCTTGGGGCACGGTCCACTGAATATGGGAATCGATTCCGAAGAGACAAATCCATAACGAGGATGAGTTCTTGATTCAATCTATCCCGATCGAACGATACCGTCTAGTATTTCTTAGCCGCGCTCCCCGAATAGGGGGAACGGGGCACCACATCCTACCCAACTAATTGGAAGTTTCGTTCCGAAACTTAAGGAATAAAACCTACCACTAGGAAATAATGAGGAGAACCGTTCCCTCATATCGGATTCGAGCTCCCAAGTAGATTCTTCGACAGAGTGATTCCGCCAAAGCACGCGCACTAGAGGAACCGAACGGGTCCGAAGCAGCTTTTCTTTTCTATCCAAAATTTGTACCGGCTGTTCTACATACGTCAAGTCGGGCTGAAGGTTCAGTTGTCCCAGGTCTACTACGTGGCTTGGATCGTACACATATTTTCTAAGTTGGGAAACATGGAATATATCATGTACGTCAGCTAGGGATGGTGGTAGAGCGATCTGATAAGCAACTGAAGCAACCCGCTTTAGTATTTTGAATGGGCCGACAAATCGTGGACTTAGCTTTCCCTTCTCTCCGAACCTGCTGACCCCTCGCATGGGCGAGACCTTGAGGAATACCCGGTCACCTACTTGAAACTCTAGCGGTCTCCGATGAACATCCGCATAACTCTTCTGACGACTTTGAGCTATCTTTAATCTGTCCCGAATCAGCCGAACCTTCTGGACGGTCTGCTCCACGAGCTCAGGGCCAAGTACTTGCCGCTCCCCGACTTCGTCCCAACAGATAGGAGATCTACACTTTCGCCCGTATAACGCCTCATACGGCGCCATTTGAATGCTTGATTGATAACTATTGTTGTAAGCAAATTCGGCTAGAGGTAGATGAAGGTCCCAACTAGTCTTCGTGTCCAAGGCGTAGAGTCGCAGCATGTCTTCGAGGATCTGGTTGACGCGCTCTGTTTGGCCATCGGTCTGTGGATGGTAGGCGGAGCTGAATTTCAACTTCGTCCCCATTGTTGACTGCAGGCTTCCCCAGAAATGTGATATGAATCGACCATCTCGATCAGAGACTATGCTTACGGGCACGCCGTGGAGTCGGACGATTTCGTTGAGATATATCTGAGCCAGGCGGTCGGCACTCCAAGTAGATTTGATAGGCAGAAAGTGAGCTGACTTGGTGAGTCGATCGACGATAACCCAGACTGCATCATCTCCCTGTTGCGTCCTCGGCAAGCCAACAATAAAGTCCATCGTTATATCATCCCATTTCCACTCCGGAATAGCAAGATTCTGAAGCTCTCCGCCTGGTTTCTGGTGTTCGGCCTTTACTCGTTAACAAGCCATGCAATGCGACACAAACTGTGCCACATCCCGTTTTAAGCCGTGCCACCAAAATGTCGTACGAAGATCCCGATACATCTTAGTGCTACCCGGATGAGAAGTATAATTAGCATAGTGAGCTTCCGTGAGTATCTCTTGTCTGAGGGCCGCGTCGTTCGGAATACATAGTCTTCCCTTTACTCGAAGCATCCCATCCGTGCTTACCGTAAAGTCGGACGCCTTTCCTGCCAAGATGAGGGTACGTATCTTCTGCAGGAACGGGTCATCCTTCTGAGCGGCCTTCACTTTGTGTAACAAGTCGGGCTCGAGGCGCAGTTGAGCTACTTGCGCCCACTTCTTATATCTTATTTTCAGTGTAATACCCAGTGATTCAAGATCTCGGCGCAGCCTATCATCAATAACCAAACTCCCTACAAACACTCGACTCAGCGAGTCAGCTACTACGTTTCCCTTTCCAGGCGTGTATCTGATCGTGAGATCGAAGTCGCTCAGGAGTTTAAGCCATCGCCGCTGCCGAAGATTCAAATCCTTTTGAGTGTACAAATATTTCAAACTCTTATGGTCCGTATAAATCTCACACGGCACGCCATAAAGATAGTGACGCCATAGCTTCAATGCAAACACTACCGCGGCAAGTTCGAGATCATGCGTTGGGTAATTCTGCTCGTGTGGCTTTAGCTGTCTAGAAGCGTAGGCTATCACCTTGTCGCGCTGCATTAGGACACATCATAGACCCTTTCCTGAGGCATCACTATATATTTTAAAGTCATCCGGTCCGTTCGACAGAGTGAGAATTGGGGCAGAGATGAGGCGCTGCTTTAACTCCGTAAACGAAGCTTCACAGTCCTCTGTCCAAGTAAACTTCGCACCCTTTCGTGTCAACTGAGTCAAGGGCGAAGCAATCCTAGCAAAATTTTGTATAAATCTCCGGTAGTACCCTGTCAGACCAAGGAAACTTCGGATGTCGCTAGCTGACTCCGGTCATTTCCACTGCGTGATTGCTTCTATCTTCTTCGGATCAACTGAGATGCCTTCCGAGGAGATGATATGCCCCAAAAACGAGATACTTTCCAGCCAAAATTCTGATTTGCTTAATTTGGCATACAGCTTATGGTCTCGAAGGGTTTGCAGCACCATCCGCAGGTGTCCTGCGTGCTCATCCCTAGTCTTCGAGTACACTAAGATGTTATCGATAAACACCACCACGAATTTATCGATGAAGGGCCTAAAGACACGGTTCATCATATCCATGAATGCAGCAGGAGCATTCATCAGTCCAAACGGCATCACGAAAAACTCGTAATGGCCGTAGCGGGTTCTGAAAGCAGTCTTGGGCACGTCTTCTGGCTTAATCTTCAGCTGGTGGTATCCCGAGCAAAGATCAATTTTAGAAAACACCGTTGCCTCTTGTAACTGATCAAACAAGTCATCTATCCGTGGCAGAGGATATTTGTTCCTGATTGTGACTTTGTTTAATTCCCTATAGTCTATGCAGAGGCGTAGAGTTCTGTCCTTTTTCTTCACAAAGAGCACGGGAGCGCCCCAAGGAGACACGCTCGGACGGATGAACCCGCGATCAAGTAATTCCTGGAGTTGGCGCTTTAATTCATTCAGCTCTGCAGGTGCCATTCTGTACGGAGGCTTGGAAATTGGCTGTGTATTTGGAAATATGTCGATAGTGAATTCAATCTCTCGGTCTGGCGGCATACCGGGTAGTTCGCTCGGGAACACATCGGAAAACTCTGCCTCAACGGAAGTTGACTCGACGTTTGCGTAGTCCTGCCGTGTATCCCGAACCGATGCTAGGAATCCCTCGCAGCCTGTGAAGAGCATTCGCCGAGCAGATTTTGCCGAAATTACCATGCAGGCCCTGGTCGCATTGTTCGCTGGACTACTGGTGTAACAGAACACGGCTTCTCCGGGCAGACGGAAAATGACTCGCTTTTCTGCACACTCAATAGTTGTCGCGCACGCGCCTAGCCAGTCCATTCCCAAAATGATATCATAGTCCCGTACATCAAGAACTAAAATATCAAGTGACAGCTTTCTCTCCCCAATACAGATATAACCGCCTAGGCATGCTGAACAGACAGGAATTTTTGTACCAGATGGGGTGCTAACGCTTAAATCTAAATGCAACAGAGTCATTTTAACATTGTTCTCCGTGGCAAAGTTTGTAGAAATAAAGCTATGGGTTGCACCTGAATCAAATAGAACACGAGCAGGTATATTATTGAAAAGTAAGGTACCTGACACGACGGTATCCGAAGCTAGAGCTTCTTCCCGTGTCAAGGTGTAGACTCGGCCTTAAGCTTGATTACGCCCTGGCTGAGGCGCCGCTCGATTTGCCTGAGGAGCCAGAGTCTGATCTGGTTGTTGCGGTGTACGAAGCGGACAGCTGCTAATCTGATGGCCAGGATCGCCGCATCTGAGGCAAGTGCCGAGCCGCTTGCGACAGACATTCTCGGTGTGCCCTCTTCTGTTATAGTAGGTGCAACGCTGCCCCTGGTTTTCTCGCTGACGACCGCCGTTATTTTGACGCTTTGCAGCGTTGTTTCCTCTATCGTTGCCTTGGCGTTTGTGATTGGAAGGTTGCACAGCGCCGGCGGCAACGTGAGGATACTGCGGTTCGAGCGAAAGGGCGTGGTTTAATACTTCCCGCATCGTCTGATACTACGGAACGGCTACGTGCCCGTGAATGCCAGGACGTAGCCCTCCTTCGAATCGTCTGGCACGACTCGCTGCATCCGGTAGATAAGCGGTAGCAAATTTGGCCAGTTTATTGAATTCTGCCGAGTATTGCTTCACCGTCATGCTGCCCTGCCGGAGTTGAACGAAATTGTTTTCCCGTTGATGTCGTAGTGGTGGGGGTATAAACTCCTCCTCGAACGCGGCACGAAAAGTCATCCACGCGATCGCCTCTTCTCCATGGCCAAGTTGAAGAGATCGTCGATGCACGTCCCACCAGTCGTGCGCGTTGAGGCGAAGCAATAGTTGGGCACAGGTGACGCGCTTGTCTTCCGGCACTTCTAGGAGAGAAAAATGATCTTCAAGCTCGGCGAGCCAATCTAGGGCCACGATCGGGTCCTCAGTCCCATTAAACGGCGTGTTGCAGACCTTCTTGAAGTTGCCAAAGGGGAAGGCAGTCACTTCCCTCGTCCTTGGCACTAGCGGTGGTTCGACTTCAAGCACTGGCTGCTCCACTGGTGTAGCTGTCGTTGCGGCAGAATGGTTGGAGGCCAGGGTCTGAACAAGCTGCTGCAGGGTATCGACCTGCTTTTGTTGGACTGAGAGCTGGGCCTCTAGGTTGCTCTCGAACTTGGCTTAGCGGGCATCATCCCTCTGTCGTTGCTCCGTGAACATTTGCATCACCTGCTGAAGGGAATCTGACCGAGACATGCCCCGTTGGCTCCGAGAGCTTCCTGAAGTTCCGGAACTGCTCTCCTGAGTCCTTGTCTCGCCTGGCGCCAGCGCTGATGGTTGCGCTTGCGTCGTTCCTTGAAAGGAAGGTAATTTACATCAGGATCATAATGTATTATGGACTTATTGCATGAACATATCTCATTTTGGCCTTAACGAGTTCAGGAGTTCGCACAGGGATTTATCGTTAAGGAAACTTTTCCAGTTCAAGTCAAAGGAACTTTGAAGCTGTGCTCTGATACCAACATGTCACGTCCCGATTCCGCGGAATCGATAGTCGTCCCCCGGGCGTGACCGTCGTGCGGGCCTAGGTTGCGCACCGCACAAGGCTAAGTATTTTTGTTTCGCATAGCGAGCACATATTTAGAGTACGCAGATAATTGATACACATATTGAAACATGGAAAAGTTCTCTTTTATTGATAATATGAACATCTATTACAAACTCCTTGAACTGAGTCATAAGGATTGCCTCTATGGGCTTACAAAAGTGTTGACACAAAATGAGATAGCAGTCCTTTACATTACATTGTCACGACCCGCACCCGGAATTTGGGCATGAGTCGTGGGTACGTCCAGCCTACGCCGCAGCATCGGCGGTAGAACGCTGTCTAGGTCTAAACATAATATATCCTGTCAAAATCTCAACTCCGTACGGAGGACAATCCTTCAGCTGGTGTGTCGTCGATCCGCAGGATAGACATGAGCCCAATCTCTTCCTGCAGATATCTCTAGTATGTCCCATCTTCCCGCAGTACGCGTACTGGATGGCGGGCTGGTTCTGTCTCTGTTGCTGCTGCTGGACCTGCCCTCGGGCTGGTGCCTGATGCTGCTGCTGAAAGGGTCTCTGCTGTTGCTGCTGAAAGTGTGGACGCTTGCCCGGTCCCGTACTACTGTTTGCTCCTCCGGAACCATCGCGTCCCCTCTTGGGCCTGAGGCCCAAGTCATCCTCAGCTACTTGGGCATCCATCAATATGCCCTCGTAGGTAGCTGTGCGACGTCCCGACGTGCGAGACTTGATCTCCCTTGTCAGCCCCTTTCTGAATTTTTGGGCCCTGTCCCCCGGATCTCTAATCATCGATGGCGCGAAGCGGCTCAGGCGGGAAAACTCCGCGGCATACTCGTCGACGGACGAGCTCCCCTGGGCTAAGTCATGGAACTGACTCTCCAAAGCTCCCAGGGCGACATCAGGAAAGAACTTTTCTTTGAAGAGTTCCTTGAAATCCTCCCAAGTGAGTCCCCTGCGCAAGAGTCTCGGCTCCGTGCGAAACCACGTCAAGGCAATGTCGAACATCTGGCTGCCCGCGGCCTCGATCTGGAGCGCCTCTGGAATCTGCGCCAAACGCAAGTTCCTCTCGATGTCCTCTAGCCAATCATCGGCGTAGAGTATCCCTTCTGTCCCCTTGAACTCCCGAGGCATCATCCTCTTAAAGTCCACAATGGTGCCCGGCCTCTGGTGGTGCTGATCAGGATGCTGCTGCTGCTGAGTGACTCTCTCCACAGCCTGGAGAGCCACTTGGTGAGCATTCTCCATGTTCACCCTCATCATCTCTGTCTGGGCCTGATGTGCCTCAGCCTGCACTCTTTGGGCCTCTGCCGACGTCCTCTGGGCATTGACCATGCCCTGAATCAAGGCGAGCATCTGTGCTCCATCGATGGGCACACCTCCTGGATGCTGAACTGGTGGTGGTGGTGCCGTCGTAGCTGTGGGGACCCTCTGAACTGGTGGTGGAGGACCCCCGAGTGCCGCAGACACTCCCACATGTACTGGAGATATAGGAGGTGCTGCGAATGTCTGTCCGACAGGGCGAGAGGTGGCAGACCTCTCTGAATCTGCTGCTCCGAGTCTCTGGGACCTTCTTGGCGGCATCCTGAAGACAGATCGAAAGATTTAATTAAGGAAATAGATACGATATCATCAAGGAAGGACAGAAAAATTCTAAAGGAAAAATTATTAAGAGTAATGTCATAAGAATCAGAATTTCCTAATTGTGATTGAGCATATCCTCGGCCTAATTCCTATTTCCTAAAACAGGCTCGTAGTAATACTCTAAGAGAGCACCACTACGATATCGCTCTAATGCGGTTCTAGGACTCGACTACGGACCTGCATGGGCCACCACTAAAAACGTATCACGACCCGCACCCGGAATTTGGGCATGAGTCGTGGGTACGTCCAGCCTACGCCGCAGCATCGGCGGTAGAACGCTGTCTAGGTCTAAACATAATATATCCTGTCAAAATCTCAACTCCGTACGAAGGACAATCCTTCAGCTGGTGTGTCGTCGATCCGCAGGATAGACATGAGCCCAATCTCTTCCTGCAGATATCTCTAGTATGTCCCATCTTCCCGCAGTACGCGCACTGGATGGCGGGCTGGTTCTGTCTCTGTTGCTGCTGCTGGACCTGCCCTCGGGCTGGTGCCTGATGCTGCTGCTGAAAGGGTCTCTGCTGTTGCTGCTGAAAGTGTGGACGCTTGCCCGGTCCCGTACTACTGTTTGCTCCTCCGGAACCATCGCGTCCCCTCTTGGGCCTGAGGCCCAAGTCGTCCTCAGCTACTTGGGCATCCATCAATATGCCCTCGTAGGTAGCTGTGCGACGTCCCGACGTGCGAGACTTGATCTCCCTTGTCAGCCCCTTTCTGAATTTCCGGGCCCTGTCCCCCGGATCTCTAATCATCGATGGCGCGAAGCGGCTCAGGCGGGAAAACTCCGCGGCATACTCGTCGACGGACGAGCTCCCCTGGGCTAAGTCATGGAACTGACTCTCCAAAGCTCCCAGGGCGACATCAGGAAAGAACTTTTCTTTGAAGAGTTCCTTGAAATCCTCCCAAGTGAGTCCCCTACGCAAGAGTCTCGGCTCCGTGCGAAACCACGTCAAGGCAATGTCGAACATCTGGCTGCCCGCGGCCTCGATCTGGAGCGCCTCTGGAATCTGCGCCAAACGCAAGTTCCTCTCGATGTCCTCTAGCCAATCATCGGCGTAGAGTATCCCTTCTGTCCCCTTGAACTCCCGAGGCATCATCCTCTTGAAGTCCACAATGGTGCCCGGCCTCTGGTGGTGCTGATCAGGATGCTGCTGCTGCTGAGTGACTCTCTCCACAGCCTGGAGAGCCACTTGGTGAGCATTCTCCATGCTCACCCTCATCATCTCTGTCTGGGCCTGATGTGCCTCAGCCTGCACTCTCTGGGCCTCTGCCGACGTCCTCTGGGCATTGACCATGCCCTGAATCAAGGCGAACATCTGTGCTCCATCGACGGACACACCTCCTGGATGCTGAACTGGTGGTGGTGGTGCCGTCGTAGCTGTGGAGACCCTCTGAACTGGTGGTGGAGGACCCCCGAGTGCCGCAGACACTCCCACATGTACTGGAGATGTAGGAGGTGCTGCGAATGTCTGTCCGGCAGGGCGGGAGGTGGCAGACCTCTCTGAATCTGCTGCTCTGAGTCTCTGGGACCTTCTTGGCGGCATCCTGAAGACAGATCGAAAGATTTAATTAATTGGTGAGTTTTGTAACTAATTATATTATTATTAGTAAGGTTTAGTTTAGGTCAAACCCTAGAACTCATTAGGACAGACCCTAGTGAGTCAACCCTAATTGTAAACCAGTTCTAGTGAAACCCTAGAATTCTAATTTTAGGTTTGGACCTCAAACCCTAGAAGGCCTAAACCTGAGTTAATTAGGTTCCACATGAGAGGGCCAGGGGGTTTAACCTAAAAAGACTAGGCATGGAAACCCTAAACTGGGCTTTAATATAAAAGGGGAAGCCATTCTTCTTATAGAGAGAAGAAACCCTAGCCTCCACAAGAGAAAAACCATCTTCCCACCTCCAGATTTTGAAATCCTAACCCTAGGGTTTCCACCTTCCTCCTCCAAGCAAGGAAAGCAAGGAACATGGGTCAGGAAGCCTTGAAGAAGAAGAACCTCAGTGAAGAAACCATCCCTGCAGGTAAAAACCCTGTTTTTATTCTTTTTAATTCTGTTTTCAGATGTTCATGGCCCTTAGGAACCCACCCCTCTGTGTAGAGTTTGATTTTTAGGGTTTTGATTAGGTTTAGTGTTCATACGTTGGTTTCCCAATTAATTCGTGAACCCTAACCCTAGGTGTTGCATGTAGATCTATCCCATCCTCCAACGTGTATGGTTTAGATCTCGGTTCCTAGGGTTGGTTTGGGAATTTATGGGTTTGTAGGTATATTTGTTTTTCTGCACTGCACATGTTCGAAGAAATGTTTATTAAGGATATATTTATCTAACTTATTCAATTTCTGCATATTTTTGATATACCTATCTATATACATAAATATATGTTGTGTGGTGATCACTGTAAATGGTTCTCTGATTCAGTCGGGTGAATTTCTGTGCTGTGTGCACTGTGGGGGGATCTTCCCTGTACAGTCGGGTTTAGAGTACTGTGTGGCTGTGTTGTGTGTCAGTTAGAGATCTGGGTATTATTATGTACTGTGTGTTTATGTATCAGTGTGTTGATGTGTGTGTGTATAGGATTAAGAAATCAGTGAGTGTTCTATATAAATTCTGTATCTCAGTGAGAACTGTGTGAGTCTAGCTAAGTCTCAGTGACTCTGTGTCTATGAGGACTGTGTGATTCAGAGAGAGAAAGAGTGTGTAGTTCAGTTTAGAGTGTCAGGGTAGAGGGAATTCTGTGTTTTAGACAACTGTGTAGATATCTATGTAAGTATGAGCAGTTCAGTGTGTGTTGTGGGGTGCCAGTCAGAGAGACCTGTGTGGGAGGGGTGTATCAGTATGAGGTAGCTGTGTCAGCAGTCAAGTTTAGTATATTTTTGGGTATCAGTTAGGGATACATGTGTGTTAAGTATCCCTGTGTAATGCCTGTTTGTGTTGGGTTAGAGAATAGTGTGTGTCCCTGTGTATCAGTAGGGGTAGGTTCTGTGTATCAGGAATAGAGGGAGAGGTGTAGTGAGTGTTAGTTTTAGACTAGAGTTGTATTGAATATCAGTATACAGTGCTAGGCAGTGCACCATTGGAAGAAATGTGTGTAAGGATTTTAGTGTATCAGTGTCAACATTGGGTGTGGCAGCATTGTACCAGTGTGTGTACAGATTTTGCATGTGTATCAGGAGCAGTATGAGGGTTTAAGTAGCTGTGCTGTGTCACTAAACTGATTGTGTATGAGTTCCATAGAACCTAGTATACCTGGGTGTCTTGGAGTATCAGTGATATGAGGGTGCAATGTGTATCAGGAGCAGTATGAGGGTTTAAGTAGCTGTGCTGTGTCACTAAACTGATTGTGTATGAGTATAAGAGTGTATCAGTTTAGCCTTAGAGTGTGAGTGTTTCAGAAACTTGTGTCTGTGTGTATGAGCAAGTATGTGTCAGTGAGTCCTAATTGTGTATTGTTTAGAGTAAGTACCTAGGTGTTATCTGTGTCACAGTCAGTGTAAATACCTGTGTCCCTAGTGTTCAGTGCAATGTAGGTAATCATAAATCTGTGTGGGTAGCAGTGTCCCAGTGAGAGTGTGTGTTGTGCAGTATCAGTAACTTGGGTGACAGTGTGTAAGTCTGAGAGAAGAGAGAGAGAGCAGTGAGCACTTGAGTGCACAGGTTTTGGAGAGGGAGGAAGACTAATATTGTGAAATGGGTATGTTAAGGTATTATTAGTATTTACTGATACACTATAGTATCAGCAATTATAGTTGCCATGACTTGGGATATGAAATTGATCCAATCCATTGACAGCTAGTATATATATCTTAGGTGACACTGAGTTGGGTTATGGATTAGGATTAATAGTAGGTAAGTATTAACTAGTAAGCTATATAAGTGTATATATGTACTAACTAGACTCTAGTATATGAGTATTATGAAATACCTTATGGATAGTTATGTACTAATGTTTAGTATAACTAGAAATGACTAGTTTAGTTAGGTTTCATCCATAGGGGACTATTATAATGCATATGGACTAGTTAACCTAGTATTGACCAGTAAACCTCAGAGTTGACCTAGAAACCCCATCTTTTTTTTTAACTAAACATGTTATTCTTTTAATTCAGTATTTGACGTTAATATTCTAAATAGGTCATTGTGATCCCCCTTTGGACATCGATCCTCACACCTTGCTCAGGACCACAGGCGAGTACATTCTCTGACAGTTTTTATTGTTGGTTACTTCTATAAATTGTAGTGTATTACATACTTGATTCCGACACTATGGATACACGGGTTAGCACCCTAGATCCCCATCATGAGGAGTCGTGATTGGAATCCATCGTGCTAGCTGGGGGATGGGGAACTATTAGTAGATTATGTGATCATATCCAAATCCTTTACATGCATCATAGCTCACCCCACTTCTCACGTTGGGTGCGGCCTGACCATCTTACATGCATCATAGCTGTTATATATGATTAACCTGACCACTACATGCATCATAGCTAACCATATGGTTAGCCTGACCTACAAGAATCATAGTTAATCATATATAA
The DNA here is from genome assembly GCA_036927795.1 of Iris macrosiphon. Taxonomy (NCBI): domain Eukaryota; kingdom Viridiplantae; phylum Streptophyta; class Magnoliopsida; order Asparagales; family Iridaceae; genus Iris; species Iris macrosiphon. The sequence goes on along the minus strand of JAYESA010000020.1, from coordinate 128,278,272 downwards.
CCAGCCTGATCTAGTCCCAAGCCGATCACATAATAAACTAATATTTCAAACACTTAGCTAGATGTTTATCTTTATTCAGATTTACTTGTTCTAGCATTCACTGTTTATTGTTCATTGCTAGATGCTCTATTGTCTATTTTATTTTCTCCTGTACTTCTCATTTTCAGCATTTATTTCCATCTTGTATCTCTTACACTGTTTATAGATTTTGTCAACTTAATGAAACTGCTGTTAGTGCTTGTGCTTCGCTCCAATCCTGACTGGATAACATTTTTCAGAGGACCTGGAGGATCTTTGCCCCACTCATTACGGCCCAGGATTAGAGGGTGATTTCACTCCAGAAACCCCAGAGGAGTTGCCTAGCCTAGAGGAGAACGTACCTGGCTGCTCTTAGACTACTTTTTCTGCATTATTGTTTTAGACTGAGACTGAGATATATTTATTATTTTGTGACTTTGTGAGGTCATTTAGACCCAGGATTTGAGTTGGATTATTGTGGTTAGTTTTTATTAGAACTCTTTTCTATTCTCATCGTGCTATGATTTCTATTAGCTTGTGATTGAGTATATCATAGAACTGTGGATTATTATCATTGTCCTCCGTACGGAGTTGAGATTTTGACAGGATATATTATGTTTAGACCTAGACAGCGTTCTACCACCGATGCTGCGGCGTAGGCTGGACGTACCCACGACTCATGCCCAAATTCCGGGTGTGGGTCGTGACAATTTTAGATTATATAACATCCTTTACTAAACTCAAAATATAAGACCTTGCGTCGGAACGACTGCTTTGCCACGAAGTTGCATGGTTGCTTGGTGGCTAGCTTCTATCTTCAAAATGCTTCTTCTTCTTCTTGAAAATGCTTCAAAGGTTGGCACGGTCGAGGCGTGCCTACAGCTGGACTGGATTGGGGGTTTGTCTCCTGCTCCTCGCTCGGCTCTCCTTAGCGCGGGGAACCTGTTTCAACGAGGGTCAGTACATCGAAACGTACTGGTGAAGGCAAGCTATCCCAACTATACCAATCAACACGTTGTTTTAATGAAGCATGCATATTTGTGGGTTTCTATCTTGCCTTAGTTCATTTTACAGCAAGACATATATATAGTATCATTGAAATAACTCGCCACCGTTCGGTGACATTTACCTGCCCGTCTGAACCACCTGCATAATACTTACCTTGCCTTCTCTGCCAAGAAGACACAAGTTAGTAGCAACATGTTTAAATATACGAGGGGATCACTGGCACGTTGCCATAATGGACGGGCTAGTCTCGGGACGGAATGGCGTGCGGCGCAGAGAACAGGAGGCGCCACAAGCCACTCGATCCGAAGCAGGCGACTATCGTGAGTTTCGTCCGGATCGGATCGGTGCCAGTGCCCCAGCGACCATCCGCAGGAACTAAGACCTTGTGCACAAGTTGTCCGTGATCAACGCAGTACACTAAGTTAACATTTGAGGCAAATCAGGCACAGGGCAATAACAGGGCAAGATCTACTTTTGCATAGTCTTTCTGTTGAGTTATTGCATTGAAAATGAGTTCTATACATAGCACAATTTTTAAGAAGAAATATACATTCTAACTTATATTTATGCATATGATGAACATTCCAAACGAGCAAGCATATAAGTAAGTAACCGTTCACAAGTTTCATTTGACAAGCAATATTTCCCAAGTCTATTCCCTTATTATCTTGATATCTTTTAGTTATTTACTTGATATCGTTTGATCGGGCAAAGCACGAACACAAGATTTAGATGTGAAGACTAGCAAGTAGGGCTAGCTAATCGGGTTGGTAGCCACTCACTTTGGTAGTTGGAAGAAAAAGGAAAGAAGTGCTTTAGGAGTCCGCTCGAGCGACGCCTACAGCTGGTTCACCTGTATTGACACGAACAGCTGATCAGTACTTCTTCCTCTCTTTCCCTTATCGGAATTGAAGTGCAGTCCTAAGAACGAAAGCAATGAAAACCATCAAAACCGTTCAAGAAAACCCAAGCAAATCCGAAAACCAACTCAAGGCACGAAATCAACAAGCGACAGCGAAAACTAGGCAACAAAGAATGCAGCGGAGAGGTCCCTTCTGACTCTGCCGCTAAGTCGATCCTTGGGGCACGGTCCACTGGATATGGGAATCGATTCCGAAGAGACAAATCCATAACGAGGATGAGTTCTTGATTCAATCTATCCCGATCGAACGATACCGTCTAGTATTTCTTAGCCGCGCTCCCCGAATAGGGGAACGGGGCACCACAGTGAAGTCATCGCTTGTGGAGAGGATTAAAGAAGCTTTGCCTACTGATGCTAGATTTCGAAGACTCAAAGAGAAGACAGGAGCAGGCATGCAGACGGGACTTCGCATACATGAGGATGGGACATTAAGGTGCGGAGATCGCCTATATGTTCCAAATGGAGAATTGAGACAGGAGTTAATGACTGAAGCACATAGCTCCATGTACTCTGTTCATCCAGGAGGAACAAAGATGTACCGAGATCTAAGGCAGTATTATTGGTGGCATGGAATGAAGAAGGAGATTGCAAGATTTGTGGCTAAATGTTTAGTCTGCCAACAAGTAAAAGCCGAGCATCAGAGGACTGCAGGAATGTTGCAGCCGCTTCCCATACCAGAATGGAAGTGGGAACATATCACCATGGACTTCGTCACAGGATTTCTAAGGAGCCCCAGCGAAAGAGATGCGGTATGGGTTATCGTGGATCGACTCACTAAATCGGCACATTTCTTGCCGTTTAGAGTTGGACAGTCCACAGAGGTACTAGCCGACATGTATATGCGACAAATCATACAATTACATGGAGTGCCGGTTAGTATTGTATCAGATCGAGACTCGAGATTTATATCTCATTTCTGGAGAAGCATGCAAGAGAGTCTTGGCACCAGACTCAAATTCAGCACTGCCTATCATCCACAGACAGATGGTCAATCAGAACGTACAATCCAGATCTTGGAGGATATGCTGCGATCATGTATGTTAGACTTTGGAGGGTCTTGGGAAGATCATTTACATTTGGTGGAGTTCTCATACAACAACAGTTATCAGGCAAGCATCGAGATGGCACCTTTCGAGGCGTTATACGGTAGGAAGTGCAGATCGCCGATATGCTGGAGTGACGTTGGAGAGCGTCAAATATTGGGTCTAGAGTTGGTAATGCAAACAGTGGAGAAGGTGAAACAAATCCAGAATCATCTTCGTGCAGCTCAGGACAGACAGAAGCATTGGGCTGATACACACTGACGTCCCCTGGAGTTCAAGGAAGGAGAACATGTATTCTTGAGGATTTCACCTACTCGAGGTACCATTCGCTTTGGGAGCAGAGGCAAGTTGAGTCCAAGGTATATTGGGCCCTTTGATATTCTGGAGCACATTGGTGAGGTAGCCTATCGTCTTGCATTACCTCCATCTTTAGAGGGAGTGCATGATGTATTCCATGTCTCACAGCTAAGAAGGTACGTGACTGGCCCAAGTCACGTAGTTGATCATTCTGAGATCGCTGTAGGCCCAAGCCTGAGATATGAAGAACAACCAGTGGGTATACTCGGCACCAGTGAGAAGATACTGCGAGGACAGACAATTAAACTAGTTCGTGTGGCTTGGAAGCAACACTCACCTGGTGAATCTACCTGGGAGCGGGATGATATCATGCGCCAGCGATATCCCCATTTATTCGAGGATGCAGGTATATCCTAAGTAATTTTTGTAAATCCCATAAGTGCTGTTCTTTAGTAGCTTAATCTTTAATTGCGAGGACGCAATTTTCTTAAGGAGGGTAGATTGTAATCACCTGAAAATTTTAGAATTTATAAAACTAAATTTTCTGAATTTAAGTAGCATTTTTCTGTATTTTTAAACAAATAAACTAAGGTAATTTGATTTAAAATAAAATTTTAAAAGATATTAAACAATATTAAAATGTGATGAAAATTATATTTTCTAGTGTAAAATTAAAAACCGGACATAGGGTAATTTTTCGGGAATTTATTGGATCCCGGATGGATTTTTAAAACATTTAAAAACTGTTGAATTATTTAACCTAATTAATTAAACCAATATTAAATAAACCGAACCGAACCTAAAATAGAACCGAACCGGACCGGCCGGTCTGCCCGAACCGGCCCAACCCATTAACGGGTCGGATCCGGGTCAGACCCGACCCGCCAGTACCCGACCCGAACCAGTTGAAAACCCTAACCCCCAAATTCGTATCGTCCCGACTCTTCCCCTGCCGGCGGCCGTTTCCGCTGCTGTGGCCGCCGGCGGACCCCCTAGTTCGTCTCCTTCGACCGGCCGACTCTTCTCCTTTGACTTCCGGCCAACACCCGGTGGTCCTTCTCCCCCTCGACCTCTATATATACCCCAGCCTCCCGCCGGAAAATCCCCTTCATAACCTTTCTTCTCCGGCGAGCTCTGTAACTCCGGCCACCTCCCTCCAGCATCCGACCACCCGGCGCCACCGCTCAGCCCTCCGAAACTTTCTGCTGCACCTCCAGCAGCCCTCCGTCGTACCCCAGAACCCCGACCCGAGTCTCAGGAGAACTCGACACCGACTCCGGTGTATTCCGCCGCCTCCGGCACCGATCCGATCGCCCAGACCCGTCGTCGACCTCCCCAGACCGATTTCGATGACCCCTCAGCCGTCCAGCAAGCCTTCGGTGACTCGGACACAACTCAGAACCGTGCCCTAGCCAGGACACGGCCGGACACGTCCAGGACGCAGAATACACGACTCGGACACGCGTGAATCGGATTTTTGAGCCCTGTTCAGGTACTCGTAACTTTCTCCTCGCAGCCCCGATTCCTATTCCGTCAGTTGTATCGCGTAGCCTGTATGACCCCCTCGGTGCCCGTGCAAACCGCTCGGTGCATCGCGACCTGTGGTGATCGCGAACTGCGATCGAAAAACAGAAAAACCAACGCCCTGTTTCACCCCGGAACTGAGTACGCCCCGCCAAACGGGACGACTTGATCACGTGCGGTCTTCACCAATACGTGCGCATCGTTGATACGGACGTGCGAATTTCGCAGAAGCTGATTCGGATGTGCGTGCACACCGAAATCAGTGCGTATCCGCGGACAACGCCCCATATCCGACTTTTTTGTATGTCGTTGTAACTTAGTGTACACATGTCAGATTGAGACAAAACTTGCGCCATCGGACTCGTAGCAATATGCTGGTCCTGTGAGCCAAGTTTGGTTTGATTCTGAGAACGTTGACAAAATCGCATATCGTGGGCCCCACAGGCTCCACTTGACGGGCGATTTTGAGAACGGCTCATCGGAATCCAATTCTGGAAGTTCCGTTGGGTTCGTATCATCGTTCCTGACTTGTTGACAGTAAGTTAGACGAATTTGGAGACCTTTGACCCTGACCCAGTTTTCGGTGCAAAGCGGCCCACATATGGACCCCACTTTGTCCAGGAAATGTCGTTTTTGCCCTTGTGTCCAAACTGGACTTAAAGACAGGCGTTTCTAACTAATTTATATTTTTTGAGACTGTTGGTAATGTTCATTTCAGCTTTTGGAGGAGTATTTACGGAACCCACGGATACAGGGACCGCTACTGGTATTCCAACCCTAGGCAAGTGTACCTTGCCAAATTATGTAGTATTGTTATTTATTTCCTTGCTTATTTACATTGTTGAACATGCTTAAAACTAGGACCGTATGACATACTTAGCGTCCGATTAATAGTCGGGTGCCAACCCAGTACGCGGAGTTGGGTACGTCATTTAGTGATGGACATGCGTGACCCTTTACATTTTCGTACTTGTTTTATCAAGTACATTATAACACAGGACACTTGACACCATACGTATGACAGAATCTTCCTGAGATATTCAAGGTGATTCTGTGTAGGATACAGGATGGACATAGATATTATATTCTTAGATTATGACTTGTTGCATTAGCTATGATCTCACGTGACATGGACATGAGACGTTATGGACATGAGCCGTGTGGTTACATTGGGTGGGGAGAGACACACAGGCTACAGGTTGTTCTATATATATCTACTACTATTGTGAGGTTGTAGACTCTCGAGCAGAGCTAGACCCATTACTTGTTATTACTGCTACCGGCTCCCCGACACAGAGCTTGTAGCGGTCTCAGCCTGAGTACTAGTAATGCTCTCAGTTGTATTTTCACATAGATGGTTATGTAGTTACCCTACTTGTTCATTTACTATTTTACTGCATTTATTTGGTTTGTATTATTTGTACCTTGCTATGTCCCCTGAGGACCTGGATCCGGATGATGTCCCCAGGTTTAGCAGAAGAGCATTATCCCAAGGTTTACGGGACAGGAGCTGAAGCTGTACCAGAAGCTGTTGCTGAAGCTGAACCAAACTTAAAAGCAGAGGTGATGGCTGAAGACTTTTCTTGAGTTTATGTTATTTGTACTCATCAGATACTTTATTTTGGACTCCTTTGTTCTGGTCTGATGAACCAGTGTTTTAGACTTTTATCGGGTTGTTCCCGAAATACTTTGCTGAGACTGGAAATTGATGTACTTTCCTTATTTGCTGTTGATCTTATTATTTTGTGTGTGGATGAGATTAGTTTTGACTTATTGTTGTAGACCTATACTACAGCTTAAGTATGTCCCGATGGATCCATTAAATTGGGTTGTCCATCGGTGCGTGCTGCTGGCCATTGCCACGTGTCTAGTCCCTTGGTATTTTGGGACTGGGGCGTGACAGCTACTGACGGTGTTTATAATCGAGGGTTTAAATAATTATTAATAATCATTTACTCAAGGATAATTATTTTATTTGAGGATGATATGTGTAACGTGCTTGATAATGTCTGTAAAGACCAGGGTAAAATTTAAGGATTTGATCCTGGCTTGAACTACTGAACACCGGGATGAGATATAACAATTGAGGATTTGTTGATGATATTGTATAAGTGATTAATCAGATTTGGAGTAACGTACCATTAGTGAACTTTGGTCAACTCTCTAGCGTCGTGTCCCTGTGACTTATAACTGAGATTGTAGCCTATGTTAGACGTGTGTCACATCTTATTTCAGTCTCGTGATAGTTTATTGATTGAGCTTGTATCTCGTCTCTAGGTACTACGGGACCTGCAAACTTGGACGTTGTACCGGATCCCCATCTTCAGTTGCCGGACGCAGGCAAGTTTACCTTGCCACCCTGTATTTTAGTTACCAGATATTTATTGTTTCATTATATACATTGTGCGCGTGTTTGATTAAGATCGTTACTTCGTGTCCGGATCACAACCGGGTGCAGACATTCGTCGCAACATCTTGTAACGAATGCTAGATGTTTGTAACACCTCGATGTACGTACCTGAGTATATCGTCACCCTAGGACACATTCATACACTGTTATTATCCCAAATTTCCTGTATCCTGATACTGACATCATGACTGGAGACTGGGACGACCTTATGGTCGTATTTGTTGATAGTTACTTCTGTACGAAGAGACTATTAGATAGAGGTTCAGGTCCAGCGTACAAACGTTGACCACTTGGGAAAGGAAAGACAGCTACTAGACATTTGGGCTCCTCTGCACGTGCTTTATACATGTATATCATGTTGATGTAGTGTTCCTGTATCTGGAGTAGTAGTATCACCCATGTGACTCTGTGCTCGGAGCTACGGTACGCCCCGTGTGTCTCTGTGTTCGGAGCTACAGTTTTATTTTGGACAGCCCACGCGTCGAACATTGTCTTCAAACTGTGTCTCACTTAGGTGATTATGCTAGATTACTCCGTCGTTGTACTTGTACTTTCTGTTATACTTGGCATAATATATTTTTATACCTTGTTACGTCCCTCTAAGGACCTGGTTCCCTTTCAGGTTTAGGCGAGGAGGATTACCCAGAGAAGTACGATCCGGGTACGTATCCAGCAGCAGGACCCATTGTCGAGGACGAGGTCATCCCTGAAGACTTCGCCTGATCACTGGTAGTGACTCTATCCTTGGAACAGTATTACTATCCAGATTTAGATACCATTCCTAGTTATCTTATTGCTTACTTTTATTCCAGTATTTTGTACTAGTGGGTTTGTTCCCGTGTGAATACTCTAGTATTTGTACTATGATACATTTTTTTAGGACTTTTCCTTTCTGCACATTAGTAGTTTTGATTACCTCTATGTGCTCTTATATCTGTTGCCTGTGGATGAGATTTAGATTCACTATTTGTGTGTTATGTGCTGGATAATTTATTGTACTTTACAGCTTAGGTGCACTCCGTCGGGCCCATTAGATCGGGATGCCCGCCGAAGTGTGTTGTTGGCCATTGCCACGTGACTCGGTTCCTTATCTTTTGAACCGAGGTGTAACTAGGTTTTTGTGGTAGCCAATGCAGGTCCGATTTAAATCGTCTTGGTCACCTGACTGTGCCAAGCGAGCCTGCAAATTAGGAATAGATATTAGGAATCTCATCTACAAGTTTGAAACCTTCACAGGATACCTCTATCTCGATTTCTTTTACCAAATTGTATCTTGTTTATTTTCTCAACGCTGATCACAGTCATGACTTTTTTTCAGAGTTATGAATCTTCGCAGCGGACGCGTTGCGTAGCCGGGTGATATTTCCCGTGACGCAGGATCATCCGGGGAACCAGAATTAGGGCATGTCCTTCTGTTGACTCCAGTACCCCTGGGACAGTTATCGGGGCAGCCAGAGGTGCCTTCGGACGGGCATCAGACTCCGCATCAGGTAGGACCTGAGGATCAGAGGACCCCGAGTCAGGAGGAGCAGCTGCTGCCCCCACCTCCACCATTACCACCCTAGATGCCCTATATGCCATTCCCTGTAGGGCAACCCATGGATGGGACACAGATGTTTCAGGTGGTATATGCGATGATATAGGCCTAGTAGTAGGTCCAGCAGCTGGCCCAACAATGACAGGCTGAGACCCTGAGGGAGAGTATCGTGACGGCCTTGGGGCAGGCGTCACCGCCAGCACACTAGTCGACGATGGGGTCTGTCATAGATTTCCGTCGTATGATGCCACAACCTTTTGCTAGCACAGAAAAGCCGACAGAGGTCCACGCATGGCTCACCAACATTCAGTACCAGCTGGAGGCTACCGACCTCCCCCGATACCGATGGATGACTGCCGTCGAGATGCAACTCACTAGCAACGCTCATCACTGGTGGCTCTCAGAGGAGCAGCATTTGGGACCAGACTGGGCCACGTGGGAAGAGTTATCTAGGCTTTTCCAGGAGATGTACATACCCTCCACTGCCCGAGAAGAGCTTCGGGATAGATTTCAGAACCTCAAGTAGGGCAGTATGACGATAGAGGAATACAATGCTGAGTTTCTCCGCCTGAGCAGATTTGTACCGTACCGGATCCCTACCGAGGAGGCGAAGGCCAAGAAGTTCTATGAAGGCCTGAGTTTCGAGACCCAGAGGTTTATCGGGTCCATAGCCCCCACCTCCTACTCCGAGGTATTATTAGCAGCACGACGCCAGGACAGCATCAACAAGATGGGGGCCAGCCTAAAGCGCTCATGTGCGTCGTCATCAGCAGTTCGAGCCCCGCAGGGAGGACTTGCGAAGCGTCCTCTAGTATAGCAGCAGCAGCAGAGAGCAGCACCCCTGTAGGGAGTAGTGATTCCCATATGCCATTCTGCGGCAAGAGAGGACATTTGTTGAGGGATTGTCGACGGAGGCTGGGCGTATGTCTGAGATATGGATCGGGCCACCATGCCATCCGGGATTACCCCGACCAGAGGGATCCAGTACAGATGGTTCACCAGCCAGCCCTGCCAGCACCAAGGCCACCTTACGCAGGAGTTGGAGCACAGCGACCACTAGCACCAGGGGAAAATCAGAGGAGGCCACCCTTGGCCCCACAGGTGTCACGCCCCGATCTCCCGCAGGCAAATCGGCCGTTCCCGCTAGGCGGGAATCACCCTCGCCAGCGCTCCCGCAGAACGATCGCTTAACCCATCCGGGCATGATGCCGCACGAGCGTGATCCACGCCCGTGCAAGGCCATGGTTCATTGGCTGGCGGCAAGAGTTCTAAGCCACAGAGTTGCACAGATTGTCCGAGTGCAGCGGAGTCATGAACGCATAGGCGATCGGTAACAGGTTTGTTGAGTCGGCAAATATAGCGGAAGCATAGAAACACAAGTTGAAGTAAAGCAAGCTCTTTTATTGATATAAACTTGTGTTACAGGCGGCATATAGCCGAGATTACAAGTCGCTCAAGCCTCTCTCTCTGAAACAGTAAAAGTGTGCCAAGTGGCTACAACTGTGGAATGATTTTACAGGCGATGGTCAGGCGATGTTCACAACTTATGTCTTGTATATGTGCTTCAGTCCTGGACGCACCGTTACAAGGCTTCAGAGGGAACTCCTGGCCTTAGCACGCACGAAGGAGGCGTCCGCACCGAACGAGGTTCTCCCGCACCCTGTATACAAACTGGTGGATTATCAGTACATTGAATGCACTGGTGGGGAAGCTACTCGCCCTCTCGACAAATCCAAATACGTAATACAGGTTCCGTGCACAACTATTAAGTTGTCTTTCTAGTTGCCTTAGGATCAGTTTCATGCAAACATTGAACAGCTTAACGAGTCGGGCAGTGCGCCGTGCGATGTTTGAGGGAACACGACGAGACTTACCAACTTACCATTTATCCTTCCCTGTCCAAGGCAAACATTGTTAATTTAAGCAGGGGCATGTATAAACATTCAGGAGGCATAGCATATGCAAACACGAGTACTTATTTCAAGATCTTTCATGTGTTCAGTTTATTTGTTTCATGCGATACAGTATCTCGCACGCGAATAGCCGCTAAGCGAGGATGAATGGTTTATCTTTCGTTTACAAGCAAGCATGCAACAAGTTAAGTACAAGGTGATCACTGGCGTATGCCATAATGGACGGTATAGTCTAGACGAGATGGTTTGCAACAAGAACAAGAGGTGCTGCAAGCCGTTCCGACGAACAAGAGACTATTTAGTCTAGACGAGAATGCTTTGCAACAAAGTACAAGAGGCGCTGCAAGCCATTCCGCCTGAACAAGAGACTAAGAACAATTGGTCTCGCCCGGACCGGGTCGATGCCAGTGCCCCAGCATCGCCCGCGAGACCGTTACCCTGTGCACTGGTTGTCCATGATCGAACGGGGCCTTGGTTGGGGCAACAAGAGTACAAGACAAGAGTACAAGACAAGAGGCAAGCTGTTGAGGCAACAATAGTATAAGACAAGATGCTTTGCCTGTTTCGTTGTTCAGTGACTGTCTTTTGCCTTGATGCAATTCTCCTAGGGCGGAGATTGCCTTGGTGACCTAGCGGTCCCGAATACTTGCAGGTTCGTTCAGGCACGGAACGACTACGTAGTAGTCTCCCGGGGTTTGGATGAAAACACGGTAACAATCAAGCAGACAAGCATGCGTTTCTAAGGAACATAAGCAGGCACGTTGCTCGGGCCCGAAGGTAGTCCGAGAGATGAAACCGTTAAGGGACTTAGCATACGAGGGTCTGAGTATAAGCAGTATTTCATTTCCATGTTCTAGCAAGCAATACAAGTTGGGATTATTCCCTTAGCTAGGTGCGTTGGATTTATTAGCATGCAGGGGGTGAATCACCTAGCGACTAGCATAAACATTCTAGATTTTATGTGTGCTGGCTAAGCAAAGACAAGTTCACCGTAGCCACCCACCTTAGTGATGATTCGCCTCGGTAGAGCGATACGTCTGAGCGAGCCTCTGAAAGTCCAAGCCGGATTCCTGTAGGGACAAGTCTGGATATCCTTTGCTTCTTGATCGAGGCAAAGCAGGTCGGGACAGCTGCACGATTGCCGATTGAGACGGCAGTCCGCTTGAACGGAATGGGGTGTTACATCCTACCCAACTTAGAAAAAGTCTCGTCCTCGAGACTTACTGAGGACAAGCAGTAATCTAGGGTTGAGGCAATCCTAGACAAGTCGTTGTACTTGTTCATTGGATCTTCACTTGCACAAGCTTCGAAATCAGCATATCGCTTAGACTGGATCGTGCGCACTTTCGAAGGTACCCTCTAGCGTGAACACGTCAACCAGCTCAGTGATAGCGAAGTCTTAGCACTCGAGTTTCATCTTTTTCTTAAGTCTTGGATGATGCACTAGTTCAAGGCATCCCTCAAATAGATGCATTCAACCAAACTTAGGGTTAGTGAAAATCGGACAAGCTACTAGCAATACTCTCAGGGGTTCGCACTGGTTGGCACAAAGGCCACTCGCAGCATACAACCAGACAAGCAATCATATCAATCAAAACGCATTTTGAAAGTATTTAGACTTATTGTTGGAATATCCCATCGAGGCATTGAGAGAGAGCGTGCACATAACCCACGAACGAGCTTTTGAAACAGAGATATCGAATCGAAGTCCAAAGGCGTAGAAGCCAGGCTCTGATACCAACCTGTCACGCCCCGATCTCCCGCAGGCAAATCGGCCGTTCCCGCTAGGCAGGAATCACCCTCGCCAGCGCTCCCGCGGAACGATCGCTTAACCCATCCGGGCGTGATGCCGCACGAGCGTGATCCACGCCCGTGCAAGGCCATGGTTCATTGGCTGGCGGCAAGAGTTCTAAGCCACAGAGTCGCACAGATTGTCCGAGTGCAGCGGAGTCATGAACGCATAGGCGATCGGTAACAGGTTCGCTGAGTCGGCAAATATAGCGGAAGCATAGAAACACAAGTTGAAGTAAAACAAGCTCTTTTATTGATATAAACTTGTGTTACAGGCGGCATATAGCCGAGATTACAAGTCGCTCAAGCCTCTCTCTCTGAAACAGTAAAAGTGTGCCAAGTGGCTACAACTGTGGAATGATTTTACAGGCGATGGTCAGGCGATGTTCACAACTTATGTCTTGTATATGTGCTTCAGTCCCGGATGCACCGTTGCAAGGCTTCAGAGGGAACTCCTGGCCTTAGCACGCACGAAGGAGGCGTCCGCACCGAACGAGGTTCTCCCGCACCCTGCATACAAACTGGTGGATTATCAGTACATTGAATGCACTGGTGGGGAAGCTACTCGCCCGCTCGACAAATCCAAACACGTAATACAGGTTCCGTGCACAACTATTAAGTTGTCTTTCTAGTTGCCTTAGGATCAGTTTCATACAAACATTGAACAGCTTAACGAGTCGGGCAGTGCGCCGTGCGATGTTTGAGGGAACACGGCGAGACTTACCAACTTACCATTTATCCTTCCCTGTCCAAGGCAAACATTGTTAATTTAAGCAGGGGCATGTATAAACATTCAGGAGGCATAGCATATGCAAACACGAGTACTTATTTCAAGATCTTTCATGTGTTCAGTTTATTTGTTTCATGCGATACAGTATCTCACACGCGGATAGCCGCTAAGCGAGGATGAATGGTTTATCTTTCGTTTAAAAGAAAGCATGCAACAAGTTAAGTACAAGGTGATCACTGGCGTATGCCATAATGGACGGTATAGTCTAGACGAGATGGTTTGCAACAAGAACAAGAGGTGCTGCAAGCCATTCCGATGAACAAGAGACTATTTAGTCTAGACGAGAATGCTTTGCAACAAAGTACAAGAGGCGCTGCAAGCCATTCCGCCTGAACAAGAGACTAAGAACAATTGGTCTCTCCCGGACCGGGTCGATGCCAGTGCCCCAGCATCGCCCGCAAGACCGTTACCCTGTGCACTGGTTGTCCATGATCGAACGGGGCCTTGGTTGGGGCAACAAGAGTACAAGACAAGAGTATAAGACAAGAGGCAAGCTGTTGAGGCAACAATAGTACAAGACAAGATGCTTTGCCTGTTTCGTTGTTCAGTGACTGTCTTTTGCCTTGATGCAATTCTCCTAGGGCGGAGATTGCCTTGGTGACCTAGCGGTCCCGAATACTTGCAGGTTCGTTCAGGCACGGAACGACTACGTAGTAGTCTCCCGGGGATTTGGATGAAAATACGGTAACAATCAAGCAGACAAGCATGCGTTTCTAAGGAACATAAGCAGGCACGTTGCTCGGGCCCGAAGGTAGTCCGAGAGATAAAACCGTTAAGGGACTTAGCATGCGAGGGTCTGAGTATAAGCAGTATTTCATTTCCATGTTCTAGCAAGCAATACAAGTTGGGATTATTCCCTTAGCTAGGTGCGTTGGATTTATTAGCATGCAGGGGGTGAATCACCTAGCGACTAGCATAAACATTCCAGATTTTATGTGTGCTGGCTAAGCAAAGATAAGTTCACCGTAGCCACCCACCTTAGCGATGATTCGCCTCGGTAGAGCGATATATCTGAGCGAGCCTCTGAAAGTCCAAGCCGGATTCCTGTAGGGACAAGTCTGGATATCCTTTGCTTCTTGATCGAGGCAAAGCAGGTCGGGACAGCTGCACGATTGCCGATTGAGATGGCAGTCCGCTTGAACGGAATGGGGTATTACAACAGGCAGATCGATTCCAGCAGGCTCGACAGCAGCAGCCGAGGGCACAGGCACCGAGACATAGTTAGTCCTATGCGATGACTATAGAGGAGGCAGAGACAGCCGGAGAAGTGATCGCAGGTACTATCTTAGTAGCTTCATTACCAGCAGTAGTCTTATTTGATTCTGGTGCCACACACTCTTTTATAGCTGCTAGTTTTGTGGCCACCCATAGAATAGCCACTGCACCCCTTCCGTAGATCAAGAGAATTCTTACGGGAGGTAGAATAGTACCTGTTAGCGATACTTGTAGATCATGTTCAGTAGTTGTCTGCGGGCGAGAGATGCGTGCCCGATTTTTGGTCTTCTCCATGCCGGACTATGACATTGTCCTAGGCATAAATTGGTTTAGCCAATACCACACAACGATAGATTGCCGTCGTGGTTGTGTCATATTTAGACCCCCAGATCACCCTGAGTTTGAGTTTCTTCGGGGAGTCCGAGAGCATAGTGTCTAACCTACCCTAGCGACACATATTGCAGAAGGTAAACCGATGTACCCTCACTTTATATCAGAGTTTGAGGATGTATTTTTACAGGATCTCCCAGGCCTGCCACCTGACAGAGAGATTGAGTTCACTATAGAGTTGACTCCCGGAGCCGAGCCAGTTACTTCCCCCGTTTACAGACTAGCACCGAAGGAGTTTGTTGAGTTGAAAGTCCAAGTAGATGATCTCTTAGATAAGGGTTTCATACAGGCTAGTGTATCTCCATGGGGAGGACCCATTTTATTTGTACCGAAGAAGGACGGGACGGTACACTTCTGTATCGATTATAGGGCGTTAAATGCTGTAACGATAAAGAACAAGTATCCACTATCGCGTATTAATAATTTATTTGATCAGCTTAGTGGTGCATATGTATTCTCGAAGATCGATATCAGATCTGGTTATCATTAGATCAAGGTACGGAGAGAGGACATCCCGAAGACGGCTTTTCGGATGAAGTATGGAAACTATGAGTTTTTAGTCATGCTATTTGGTTTAACCAACACGCCAGCAGTATTTATGAGTCTGATGAACAATGTTTTCCACCAGTACTTAGATAAGTTCGTGGTGGTATTTATCGACGATATCTTGGTATATTCCAAGAGCCAAGAGGAGCACGAGAGATATCTCAGGATCGTGTTGGAGACGCTGAGACAGGAGAGGCTGTACGCAAAGTTCCACAAATGTGTGTTCTGCGTGGATAAAGTACCATGCCTGGGACACATAATTATCGGAGTTGGACTATCAGTTGACCCTGAGAAGATAGCTGCAGTAGAGACGTGGTCTACTCCTACATCAGTTACAGAGGTTAGGAGTTTCCTCGGACTTGCCGGATATTATCGGAGGTTCATAGAAAATTTCTCGAGGATCTCTACACCTATGACGTGACTGACACATAAAGGTGAGGAGTTTATCTTGATCGACGAGTGTCTGACGGCTTTCGATGAGCTGAAGAAGCGTCTGACATCAGTACCGATTTTGACACTACCTTCAGGATCAGAAGGATTTGTAGTGTACAGTGATGCATCTTGGAGCGGATTAGGATGTATACTAATACAATACGGCAAAATGATAGCCTACACATCGAGACAGCTGAGAGTACATGAGAAGAACTATCTGACGCACGATCTAGAGCTAGCTGTAGTAATATTTGCACTAAAGCTATGGCGACACTACCTTTATGGTGAGCGTGTTGAGATTTACACAGATCATAAAAGTCTAAAGTATGTCTACACACAGAAGGAGCTCAACATGAGGCAGAGGCGCTGGCTAGAGTTGATGACAGATTATGATATAGGGTTGTAGTACCACCCTGGCAAGACGAATGTAGTAGCAGATGCCTTAAGCAGAAAGCCCATGGAATACTTTTTGACAACTCAGCGAAAATTGCTAGAGGATCTCCAGGAGCTTGGGATAGAGATTGTATTTCCAGGCATGGATGGACAGATGGCCAGTCTCGAGGTTCAGTCCACATTAATTTAGAAGATCAAGGCAGCCCCGCATACAGATACGAGATTTTGACGACTGCGAGAGAGGACAGAGGCCGGCATGCAGACGGGACTCAGGATTCATGAAGACAGAACATTAAGGTGTGGAGATCGCCTATACGTTCTGAGTGGCAAGCTACGCCAGGAGTTGATGACCGAGGCTCATAGCTCGACTTATTCTATTCATCCTAGGGGTACGAAGATGTACCAAGATTTAAGACAACATTATTGATGGCATGGGATGAAGAGAGAGATTGTAAGATTCATGGCGAGATGTTTGGTCTGTCAGCAAGTCAAGGCTGAACATCAGAGGACTGCAGGACTATTGCAGTCACTTCCCATTCCCAAGTGGAAGTAAGAACACATTACCATGGACTTCATCACAGAATTTTTGCGAAGCCCTAGTGGGAAGGATGCAGTTTGGGTTGTCATAGACAGACTGACCAAGTCTGCACATTTCTTGCCCTTTAGAGTTGGGCAGTCCACGGAGATATTAGCTGACATGTATATGAGGCAGATAGTACGACTACATGGAGTGCCTGTCAGCATTGTATCGGATCGTGATTCCAAATTCACTTCATATTTTTGGCGGAGTATGCAGGAGAGTCTAGGAACTCATCTCAAGTTTAGCACTACATATCATCCACAGACTGATGGCCAGTCAGAGTGTACGATACAGATACTAGAGGATATGTTGAGAGCGTGCATGATTGACTTTGGAGGATCTTGAGAGGACCATTTACACTTAGTGGAATTCTCCTACAATAATAGCTACCAGGCTAGCATACATATGGCACCTTATAAGGCATTGTACGGCAGGAAGTGTAGGTCACCAGTATATTGGAGTGACGTGGGAGGGCGTTAGATACTTGGTCCAGAGTTGATGACACAGACAGTGGAGAAAGTAAAGCAGATTCAGAGCCACCTGCGTGCAGCACAGGACAGACAAAAATATTGGGCAGATGCGCACCGCAGACCTTTAGAGTTCAAGGAAGGTGACCATGTATTTTTAAAGATATCGCCTACTCATGGTACCATCAGATTCGGAGGTAGAGGCAAGCTGAGTCCGAGGTACATCGGACCTTTTAACATCTTGGAACGAGTTAGCGAAGTGGCTTATCGTCTTGTATTGCCTCCATCATTAGAAGGAGTGCGTGACGTATTTTACGTATCGCAATTGAGGAGATACGTGCAGACCCTAGCCACGTGCTTGATCATTCAGAGATTACAGTCGGGCCCAGTTTATCTTAGTAGAGCAGCCAGTGGAGATACTCGATCATAGTGAGAAGACTTTCAGAGATCAGACTATTCGACTGGTCAGGGTTGCATGGAAGCATCATCGCTAGGCGAGTCTACCTGGGAGCGCGAGGATTCTATTCAACAGTGTTTTCCGTATTTATTTGAGGACCAAAGTATGAATTTATGTACCACATATGATTATCAGTTTGCTTTTAAATTCTCATAGCTATTATCGTGCTTTACTTTTAATTTCGGGGACAAAATTTTTCTAAGTTTGGAAGGATGTAAACTCCCTCATTTATTTTTATAGATAGTCTGGTATGGGTTAGAAAATTTTGGTTGAGCAGCAGATATTTAAGGTTTAGAATTAAGGATGCAGAAGTCTGATTCTTTAATTAAACCCTTGGCGCACCCTACCATTGTTACAATATTCGGATCCCAACATCAGCCCATAATTTCTAACAGATTATTGTACTCTTGACTTGATACGCCAATTTAGGCGCTGGACTTTTCCGTCACTCAAAATCATAATCCCTTGTGCTCTAATTTAATTGCATAACTTTCCGTATCCAAAATCTATTATTTAATCATGTGTCGCGCACCTGTGTCGTTGTCATCAAATTTTTAGATACCAACTCAACCCATTGAGCCGGACAAATTAAAGGGTCCAAGACTGACACCAAGCCTACACCATTCATGACCTTTGTGTCACTCCTAATTGAGACCCCATGTGCCCCCATTTAATTTAAGAGCACATAACATTTTTATTTTAATTAAATTGGGGATACCAACTTTGACTAATTCTATTTTAATTCGAATTTAATTCCAATGCCCCTTTAATTGAGCCCATGTAAAACACACAATACCCCCTCACCCTACAAAACACCAAACATCATTTCTCCCATAAATTTTGTATCATTTTATGTGTTTGTGCAAATACCCAAAATTAAGGGGCTTATTTGCAAATGTTGTAGTATATGTCATAACCTCATTGGTCAAGACCAATGAAGAAGCCTCACCCTCACTCATTGACCGGTCAAGCCCCTCCCCACTCTTTCTTTTGGATGCTCATGTCAAATCCTCACCATCCATTCAAATTGGGGCTCATCCACACCACACAACCCTCACACAACTCCCTATAAAATGTCTCATCACCATACTCTTTCTCAAGCAGGCCCTAATCTCCAAACTTGGGAAACCCCACCCCCTCTCTCTCTCCTTCCTCTTCTACATACTCAACCAAATACTTTTCCTCTTCTTCTTTTTCTTCTCCATCTTCCTAATTAAGCCCATGTAAAACACACAATACCCCCTCACCCTACAAAACACCAAACACCATTTCTCCCACAAATTTTGTATCATTTTATGTGTTTGTGCAAATACCCAAAATTAAGGGGCTTATTTACAAATGTTGTAGTATGTGTCATAACCTCATTGGTCAAGACCAATGAAGAAGCCTCACCCTCACTCATTGACCGGTCAAGCCCCTCCCCACTCTTTCTTTTGGATGCTCATGTCAAATCCTTACCATCCATTCAAATTGGGGCTCATCCACACCACACAACCCACACACAACTCCCTATAAAATGTCTCATCACCACACTCTTTCCCAAGCAGGCCCTAATCTCCAAACTTGGGAAACCCCACCCCCTCTCTCTCTCCTTCCTCTTCTACATACTCAACCAAATACTTTTCCTCCTCTTCTTCTTCTTCTTCTCCATCTTCCTTTCTTCTTCTTCTTCTTCTCTACTTCACTGATCCGGCCACCCGCTGTGCCATCCCCGACTGCTGCCAAGCCCCTCTACTCCAGCGACTTCTCTACCATACGCCACCAGCGATGCCCTCACCTCCACCTCCACGTCACTTCCACCCCACACTCCAGCGGCTGCCACCACCCGCTGTGCCACCCCGGCTACCTCCAGCTTCCTCCGCCATGCTGCCACGAGCCACACCATTCCACCACCGTCCCTGCAGCCCACTTCACTGATCCGGCCAAGCCAAGCCAACCCCACTGCCACGAGCTTTACCCCCCGGCCGACTTTACCCCTCGGCCATCCCCGTTCCACCACCACCACACACCAACGCCACCACCACCACACACCAACGCCACCACCTAACGTCGAGCTTCACCGACCTCCTCCCCCTGACAGCGGCCGAGCCACTACCACCTCCTTCACAATCACTCCGGCCAACTCCTCGGCCATCCGACCAGCATCACCACCACCTCACCAAGGTGCAGACTCCTCCCCCTATATTTATGTAGTATAGTTTCAATGGGTTTTTGGGTGATGTATATTAGTTATTGATGTGAGTTATATACTTTGAGTTTGAAGTTAAATGCCATATGAGTTTTAGGGTTGTTAGGCTTGAGTTTTAGGGTTTGGTTATATTTAAATGTTATGAATTATATACATTGGTGGTAAAATACAAGGTTAATAATTAGGGTTTATGATTATGCATTGAGTTAGGGTTTACGAAGTTGACATAAGTTTTATGGTTTTGGAAAGCATGGATATTTATGGTTGGATGTTATAAAATATATACAAGTGGTGGTTAAACGCTAAGTGGATATTTAGGGTATTTGAATATATTGAGTTTAGGGTATTTGAATATATTGAGTTTAGGCTATTTGGATACATTGAGATTTTAGGGTATTTCATTTAAATTATGCGTATTGTTTATTGAAGATGAGAAGTTTAAATGGTTGTGAAAATGATATTGCGATACTAAAAATATGGAATATTACTGAGGTGCAGATTTAATTGTCATAGAATACTGTTGTGATATCAAAGCATTGGTTAATATTGAGAGCTAATATTTAATGATGAATATATTTGAGGAGTGGCTACTTATGGTGTTTATAACCGAGGGTTTAAATAATTATTAATAATTATTTACTCGAGGATAATTATTTTGTTTGAGGATGATATGTGTAACGTTCTTGATAATGTCTATGAAGACCAAGGTGAAATTTGAGGATTTGATCCTGGCTTGAACTACTGAACACCGGGATGAGATATAAGAATTGAGGATTTGTTGATGATATTGTATAGGTGATTAATCGGATTTGGAGTAACGTACCATTAGTCAACCTTGGTCAACCCTCTAGCGTTGTGTCCCTGTGACTTGTAACTGAGATTGTAGCCTTTGTTAGACGTGTGTCACATCTTATTTCAGCCTCATGATAGTTTATTGATTGAGCTTGTATCTCGTCTCTAGGTACTACGGGACCTATGGACTTGGACGTTGTACCAGATCTCCATCTTCAGCAACCGGACGCAGGCAAGTATACCTTGCCACCCTGTATTTCAGTTACCAGATATTTATTATTTTATTATATATATTGTACGCGTGTTTGATTAAGATCGTTACTTTGCGTCCGGATCACAATCGGGTGCAGATGTTCGTCGTAACATCTTGTAACGAATGCTAGATGTTTGTAACACCTCGATATACGTACCTGAGTTGTCACGACCCGCACCCGGTTATTCGGGCACGAGTGCGTGGGCACGTCCAGCCTACGCCGCAGAGTCGGCGGTAGTACGCTGTCTAGATCTTACTCACTGGTAATTTAAATCTATCTCATCCACAAAAGTAAATAGACAAGGAAATTAACAGGAAATAGGAATGCTGATAAAATAAATGGTGATAACAGATCCATAGTTTATACATGAACAGAAGATAAATCGGGGACAAACCCGATTACTGAGCTGAAAAGGAAAAACTAGCTAACTGGCTACTACTCCTCAGAGATAATCTCCTGAGTGGGAACCGGCCTCTCAACTGTGTCACCTGCTACGCCATAGGGATCATAATAGGTAGGGCAAAGTCCTCATCATCGCCTAAAACAATGGATCCAGTCAGGAAAGGAGCAAAGTACACAATGCACAACAAGATTAAACTAAATATTTATGACAATTAAGTATTGAATATCATATTGAGAAAATTGCATAGAGGGACATCATTATCTTATAGTTAATGCTGTAAACAGGAATATGAGAAAAGCAGGAAATAAATGAGACAGGAATGAAACTACAACAATCAACAAGAGCCATAACTAGACAAGAAGCTATGTGAGTGAACTTGTGTTTTTAGAATACCTAGTTGGCATGCAGGGGTCTATAAAGTTAAACCGGCCGCCATGGACGGCTATTATTCACGAAAAATCGAGATCCGGCTGATGGACAGTCGTGTACCAACAGCTATTATTCACGACACGGGTCAGGGTAAACTACATGCCTTTCAGTATTCTCCCTCCCGACACGAAAAACAAGACATGAATTCCAATATTCAAGACATGAGATACGGTATTCTGACACTACGTGTAATCAGCAAGGGTACTAGTAGAGCAGGGAATTAATTATCACAATATAAAGATTAAACTTGAAGTGCAGGTACTTGCCTTTGTTTGGATCCGATTAATAGGTCTTCGGGGAAATATCCAGAGATGAGTCCAAATGCTGAAATAAACATCACCATCACGCTCAGAAGATGTCAAATAGCTAGAAATGCCTGTCCTTGGGTCCAATTTGGAGACAAGGGCAAAAACGGCAGTTTCGGATCAAAACGGGGTCCGCCGTTGGGCCCGCTTTGCACCGAAAAGCGCATCCGGGTCAAAGGTCTCCAAATTCACCAAACTTAGTGTCAACAGGTCAGGAACGCTGATACAAACCCAACAGAACTTCCAGATTTGGATTCCGATGAGCCGAACACAAAATCGCCCGTCGAGCGGGGCCTGTGGGGCCCTCGACACGCGATTTCGTCAACGTTCTCAGAATCGAACCAAACTTGACCCACAGGACCAGCGTATCGCTACGAGTCCGATGGCGCAAGTTTCGTCTCGATCCGACGTGTGTGCACGAAATTAGGGTAAATTACAGAAAGGGCGGATACGGGGCGATGTCCGCGGATACGCGTTGATTTCGGGGTGCACGCACACCCGAATCAGCTTCCGTGAAAACCCACACGTCCGTATCGACGAGGCGCACGTATCTGTGAAGACCGTGCGCGACCAAGTCGTCCCGTTTGGCGGGGCGTACTCGGTTTCGGGGTGAAACAGGGTCTGATTTTTTCCTGTTTTTGGATCGCGGTGTGCGATCACCACAGGACGCGATGTCCCGAACAGTTTGTCCGGACACCAAGAGGGTCATACAGGCTTCGCGTAGGAATTGACGGAATCGAAAACGGAGATCAGGGTTGCAAGATACGAATACCTGAAGGGGACCGAGAAATCGGGGCTTTGAATCGTGTCCGACACGCGTGTTTGTGTCCTGTGCTGTGTCCACGGTGTCCGCGGCTAGGGCTCCCTGTGTCCGGGTCTGCTGCCGTGTCCGGGGCTCTGGGAAGCTGACCGTCGGTCGGCGCGGTCGGGCCGAGGCGGCGCGGTCCTGGGTGGTCGTCGACAGCGGCTAGGGCGGCTCGAGCAACTCTCGAACGGCGGGGAGGAGTGAGGAAGGGGAGAGCGGCGGGTGGAGGTCGGCGCAGGTGGCTGAGGGCAGTCGGCGGCGGGTGCCGGCGAGTTAGGGTTAGGGTTTGGGAGTGAGGGTGGAGGTCGAGGGGATATAAATAGGGCTGGCGGGCGGAGCCGAGGCCGGGGAAGTCGGGGCTGAGGGAGGACGTGGCCGGGAGGGTCGGCCGAGGAGAAGGGGTCGTGGCCGGCGCGATTTCCGGCGGTGGCGCGGGGTTTCCGGATCGTGGGAGAGGGAGAAGCGGGTCCGGGTCGGGCGCGGATCCGGATGGGGGGGGGGACCCGCCCGACCCGTTAACAGGGGACTGGGCTGGGTTGCAACTGGGCTCGGCCCACTGGGCCGGGCCGGGCCCAAACCGAAAAATAAAAAAATCAAATAAAAATAATAATAATAATAAATATTAATAATAAACAGTAATTAATTATTAAATTAATTAATTTAGAAAAAATGGTTTTTAGGCTTTTCAAAATAGGTCTGAGGCTCAATAAAATCCCAGAAAATTACCTTAAGTCCGGTTTTCTATTTTACACCCAAAAATGTTATTTTCATGATATTTTAATATTATTTATTAACAATAAAAAATCATTTATTAATTAAGAGCCTTGATTTTATTTACAGAAAATTCACAAAAAATTCCAGAAAATTGGGAAAAATCCAAGATTTAATAATTTGAAAATTCAGGGGGTTTACAACCTACCCAACTTACAAAAATTTCGTCCTCGAAATTTAAAATTAAGCCATAATCTGTAAATCCTTCACGTACATCAATCGCAGTCTCCTTGCGAAAATTTAAATCCTAATCATGTCCGCTGCAATCACTTCAAGGTTAAGACGACTACTATTCCAATCAAGATTCAACCTAGGGTTATTACTTCTTACTTTCTCAAATTTCTCACAGGCAGATTTTAGATTAAGTCCATATAGCATTTTCAAGATTTGCACATGACTTTGCCTCACGATTATAATTATCATAATTCCTCTAGAAGTGATTCGAGTCCAACAATTTTTGTATGTTTCAACCTTTTAAATTACATTTACATCCTCAATAATCTAACTAGGTAGTCCAACCACCGATTTTAATTCTTAATTTAAAGCATTAGAAAAAAAAATGCTTTAAGTGTAGTCCACAAATGTTCAAGTCTGAATTATATATCCTCTAAATTCAAATTGATAATTTTATCTCCATTATTCCAAAAATTTAGATCATGTACTTAGGATATAACTATTGGGTCCTCGATATCAATTCATTAATCATCTTAGTCACCCCTCTAAATTTTCAAAAATTAGAATGGCTTGCTTCTTCCAATCTAACCTTACTCGGTCACAATCCAAAAGACATTCCTCTCTAGTTGACAAATGCACTGCTACCCAACTTAGAGTTTACCCCTTCATCACAAAAGACTATATACCTTAAGAAAATGATCCTTAATATGTTTACTTATGTCATTCA
Source organism: Iris macrosiphon (assembly GCA_036927795.1). NCBI lineage: Eukaryota > Viridiplantae > Streptophyta > Magnoliopsida > Asparagales > Iridaceae > Iris > Iris macrosiphon. The sequence goes on along the minus strand of JAYESA010000020.1, from coordinate 128,253,691 downwards.
ATCCTCGAACTTCAACGCCGATCATATCACATATGAGATGTCCTCAATTACGAAAGGTTAATTCTCAAGTATGTGATCGGCCTATGTGGCATATCTAGTACTATCTATGTATCAAACTTATACCAGCACGAGATTTCGTCTTTCCGAAATAAGGGAAGGCGAGGATCAATAATAAAGAGTTCAAGGGTGGGGTGATAGAACGGAAGTATGGGGATCAAGGCGTTTAAAGAATTCTAGTAGGATTTGTCAGGCGGTTATGGATTGAGGTTCTATTCTGGTAGTCATTTATTCGCATGCTCGTATTAGTTTAGTTATGTAACTGATACGATATGCTCAGCATGTCTTGGTCAGGTATATTTGTCTACTAACCACTACGTATCTCAATCCACGTAAAGTAGTCGTGCGAAGTGCGAATCAAAATGCACTAAGGTTGATCAGACCGTAATACACTGATTCTGAATAAACACTTGTATTAGTGTACGCGTCCAATAATACATGTGTCATGAACAAGCCTGATAAAGAGTAAGCTTGCAAAACTAGGCTATAGAATAGCAGCATAAACAAAGTACATCAAAATTAAGTGCGCTAGATGATGATGAAAGGAGGTACAAAATTTAAATTCACATAATAAGTAAAATAACAAAAAACTCTACAATCTCTACAGTTATAAAATATAAAAGCATACCAGGTTATTAGCAAGTTTTAAAGTTACTAGGTTGGGGCTGAGGTCACGAACCAATAGGCGCGGGCTAAACAATACTAGAAGGGCAGCTAAAAGAAATCACTTACGCGCATTAGTGACTCTAAGAGTCTGCACGTTCTCCACGGTCATCGCGTAAGCTTGTCCGTGTTCTTGGAGCAGCGGGACAGTCCTTCACTCGATGTTCTGCTGATCCACAATATAGACAGACACCTAGCCTCTTTCTACAATCCTTCCAAATGTGACCTTGTCTCCGACAAAAACTACAAATGGGAACTCGTCGGTTCTGCCCTTGAGTTGGATTCATCTGTGGTCGCTTTGCAGCTCTTTCCTGCTGTGCTTGGTCTGGTGCTGGCGCATACGGCCGCTTCCGGCTAGACTCGATCCTTGTGGTACACTCCACAGGTCGCGCTGCAGTAAGAACGTCCTCGTCGAAGGTAATTGCATTTGAACTGCTTAGCTTCCGTGACTCTGAGCTAATTCTGTTGATGAAGTTCTCCGCTTGGTTTTGCTGAGTTTCTTGTTGAACCTTCTGATAGGCTTGCATCATTATGTAGAACATGCGGAACATCTGCTGTTCGTCCATAGGCGGTCCCGGAGGGAAGGAAGGCATCGGTGGAATAGGCTGTGTCGAGGGTGGAACGCTATCTTGATGGATTATTAAGGCAGGCTGACTTGCTTGACTGCCTTGTGATGATTGGCCTTCACCGACTGGTATCACATCGTTTCCTTGGGTAATCACAACGGTCTGTGGTGTTTCTGTATGAGTCTCGTTGCTGGCTTGTGGGTCCATCTTCCTGTATCCAAAATAACCAATAAGAGGCACACAGGAATCAAGGCAAGATGCAAGTTCATATTAGTTCGAATACGATACAGATATCAAAAAAATGATTCAAGCAAGTGGATGAGATCCTATAAACTTATCCTAGCTTTATTGCAGGCCTGTTCGGTCCCTGAGTTGAAACCGAACAATTTAGTCGTTGACCTGCATGGGCCACCACAAAAACGTGTCATGACCTGCACCCGGTTATTCGGGCACGAGTGCGTGGGCACGTCCAGCCTACGCCGCAGAGTCGGCGGTAGTACGCTGTCTAGATCTTACTCACTGGTAATTTAAATCTATCTCATCCACAAAAGTAAATAGACAAGGAAATTAACAGGAAATAGGAATGCTGATAAAATAAATGGTGATAACAGATCCATAGTTTATACATGAACAGAAGATAAATCGGGGACAAACCCGATTACTGAGCTGAAAAGGGAAAACTAGCTAACTGGCTACTACTCCTCAGAGATAATCTCCTGAGTGGGAACCGGCCTCTCAACTGTGTCACCTGCTACGCCATAGGGATCATAATAGGTAGGGCAAAGTCCTCATCATCGCCTAAAACAACGGATCCAGTCAGGAAAGGAGCAAAGTACACAATGCACAACAAGATTAAACTAAATATTTATGACAATTAAGTATTGAATATCATATTGAGAAAATTGCATAGAGGGACATCATTATCTTATAGTTAATGCTGTAAACAGGAATATGAGAAAGGCAGGAAATAAATGAGACAGGAATGAAACTACAACAATCAACAAGAGCCATAACTAGACAAGAAGCTATGTGAGTGAACTTGTGTTTTTAGAATACCTAGTTGGCATGCAAGGGTCTATAAAGTTAAACCGGCCGCCATGGACGGCTATTATTCACGAAAAATCGAGATTCGGCTGATGGACAGTCGTGTACCAACAGCTATTATTCACGACACGGGTCAGGGTAAACTACATGCCTTTCAGTATTCTCCCTCCCGACACGAAAAACAAGACATGAATTCCAATATTCAAGACATGAGATACGGTATTCTGACACTACGTGTAATCAGCAAGGGTACTAGTAGAGCAGAGAATTAATTATCACAATATAAAGATTAAACTTGAAGTGTAGGTACTTGCCTTTGTTTGGATCCGATTAATAGGTCTTGGGGAAATATCCAGAGATGAGTCCAAATGCTGAAATAAACATCACCATCACGCTTCGAAGATGTCAAATAGCTAGAAATGCCTGTCCTTGGGTCCAATTTGGAGACAAGGGCAAAAACGGCAGTTTCGGATCAAAACGGGGTCCGCCGTTGGGCCCGCTTTGCACCGAAAAGCGCGTCCGGGTCAAAGGTCTCCAAATTCACCAAACTTAGTGTCAACAGGTCAGGAACGCTGATACGAACCCAACGAAACTTCCAGATTTGGATTCCGATGAGCCGAACACAAAATCGCCCGTCGAGCGGGGCCTGTGGGGCCCTCGACACGCGATTTCGTCAACGTTCTCAGAATCGAACCAAACTTGACCCACAGGACCAGCGTATCGCTACGAGTCCGATGGCGCAAGTTTCGTCTCGATCCGACGTGTGTGCACGAAATTAGGGTAAATTACAGAAAGGGCGGATACGGGGCGATGTCCGCGGATACGCGTTGATTCCGGGGTGCACGCACACCCGAATCAGCTTCCGCGAAAACCCACACGTCCGTATCGACGAGGCGCACGTATCTGTGAAGACCGTGCACGACCAAGTCGTCCCGTTTGGCGGGGCGTACTCGGTTCCGGGGTGAAACAGGGTCTGGTTTTTTCCTGTTTTTGGATCGCGGTGTGCGATCACCACAGGACGCGATGTCCCGAACAGTTTGTCCGGACACCGAGAGGGTCATACAGGCTTCGCGTAGGAATTGACGGAATCGAAAACGGAGATCAGGGTTGCAAGATACGAATACCTGAAGGGGACCGAGAAATCGGGGCTTTGAATCGTGTCCGACACGCGTGTTTGTGTCCTGTGCTGTGTCCACGGTGTCCGCGGCTAGGGCTCCCTGTGTCCGGGTCTGCTGCCGTGTCCGGGGCTCTGGGAAGCTGACCGTCGGTCGGCGCGGTCTAGCCGAGGCGGCGCGGTCCTGGGTGGTCGTCGACAGCGGCTAGGGCGGCTCGAGCAACTCTCGAACGGCGGGGAGGAGTGAGGAAGGGGAGAGCGGCGGGTGGAGGTCGGCGTAGGTGGCTGAGGGCAGTCGGCGGCGGGTGCCGGCGAGTTAGGGTTAGGGTTTGGGAGTGAGGGTGGAGGTCGAGGGGATATAAATAGGGCTGGCGGGCGGAGCCGAGGCCGGGGAAGTCGGGGCTGAGGGAGGACGTGGCCGGGAGGGTCGGCCGAGGAGAAGGGGTCGTGGCCGGCGCGATTTCCGGCGGTGGCGCGGGGTTTCCGGATCGTGGGAGAGGGAGAAGCGGGTCCGGGTCGGGCGCGGATCCGGATGGGGGGGGGGGACCCGCCCGACCCGTTAACAGGGGACTGGGCTGGGTTGCAACTGGGCTCGGCCCACTGGGCCGGGCCGGGCCCAAACCGAAAAATAAAAAAATCAAATAAAAATAATAATAATAATAAATATTAATAATAAACAGTAATTAATTATTAAATTAATTAATTTAGAAAAAATGATTTTTAGGCTTTTAAAAATAGGTCTGAGGCTCAATAAAATCCCAGAAAATTACCTTAAGTCCGGTTTTCTATTTTACACCCAAAAATGTTATTTTTATGATATTTTAATATTATTTATTAACAATAAAAAATCATTTATTAATTAAGAGCCTTGATTTTATTTACAGAAAATTCACAGAAAATTTCAGAAAATTGGGAAAAATCCAAGATTTAATAATTTAAAAATTCAGGGGGTTTACATGAGTATATCGTCACCCTAGGACACATTCACACACTGTTATCGTGCCAGATTTTCTGTATCCTGATACTGACATCATGACTGGAGATTGGGACGACCTTAGGGTCGCGTTTGTTGATAGTTACTTCTGTACGAAGAGACTGCTAGATAGAGGTTCAGGTCCAGCGCACAAACGTTGACCGCTTGGGAAGGAGAAGACAGCTACTAGATGTTTGGGCTCCTCTGCATGCGCTTTATATATGTATGTCCTATTGATGTAGTGTTCCTGTATCCGGAGTAGTAGTATCACCCGTGTGACTCTGTGCTTGAAGCTACGGTACGCCCCATGTGTCTCTGTGTTCGGAGCTACGATTTTATTTTGGACAGCCCACACGTCGAACATTGTCTTCAAACTGTGTCTCACTTAGGTGATTATGCTAGATTACCCCGTCGTTGCACTTGTACTTTCTGTTATTGTCACGCCCCAGTCCCAAAATGTCAGGAACTAGGCCACGTGTCACTGGCCAGCTGACACGTCACTAAGGGCTTAATCCACTTTGATGGACCCAAAGGGACGTGCTACGCTGTCCTAAATTACTACAAGTATAGAACAGGTAAAGCTATCTCATCCACAACAAAATGTCAGAAAACAAATGCTGAAATATATATATAACTGAGTCTGATACAGTACACAACTGGTGAGATTACAAGCCTACTACAAAAACTGATAATAGCGCATAAAAATCAAATAGACTAAGCAGTGTCTATCTGATCAAAACATCTCCATCTCTAGGTAGCAGCATCTAGGGTCAAGCCTACTCTGAGGGTGTCTCCTCGAGCTCCTCCTCAGTAGCACATCTGGCCTCCTGATCAGGCCCGTACACTGTGGGGTAGAAAGCCTTATCTAGATCTGGCAAGGAACCAGGTCCTCAGTGGGACGTAACAAGATACAGAAAAATGACATGCCATGTAATGTAAAAATACTGAATAAAGAAATAAAATAAATACAGGGTACTAACCATACTAAGTGAAAATGCAAGTAAAGATCCAGTAGTACGCATGGGAATGTGTGGCTAGACATACGCTGACGTAATTCACCAATCGTGGCGACTGGCTAGTATAGGTGTCGTATGCCCCCGACTCAGGGAACTCTGCAATCGACCATCATTTGGTACGAAGGTATAAAACATTATTGGAGGGGGTGTCCCATACGTCAACTAGTTATCTTTCCCATCCCAATAAATCTAAATGTCAAATCGTACACTTCCTGAGTTATTCTAATCCGTGATGCGGGTCACACGTACTGGTAGCTAACCAAATACGCAGCTCACATCCATATATGTAAATGCAACCATGTTGCGTGTTTCCGTGATAGGGTTTAGGAGAATATATTAGGATATTCTCTCAGCTGTTGGTGAGTCTGTAATATCATGTCAACATACAGTTGACTGTACCCAAGGCAGTCTCAGGTGGTCATGGTATATGAATTTCAGAAGCAAGAAGCATATAACAATATTTGAGAATTTAAACATTTAACTTGGCAAGGTATACTTGCCTACTCCCTGATAGTGTTGAAACCCTGATTTTACAGTCAGTTGTGAAGGTGCTGGTGACAGGGGGTCACTAGCTGTGCTGAAGTTGGTTTATGTTAAAACAGATAGGTTTCGTGAATATCCAGGCTGTAATATAAAACATATATATACATATATACATATATATAGTATAGATATATATATTTAGTAGGCATAGATATAATATATATATAGTAGTATATATATATATAATAGATAAATGCAGGCAATAATATATATAGTAGCAGTGTATATCCACTGCGATAATATAGTATTATAATATTATCAGGGTGTATCCTCTGATATATAATATTATAAATTGAAATGACAGGGCAGAATTAAAATACATATATACTCAGGGTATATCCACTGATAGATATATATATATGATAGTGCAGAAATTTAAATATGTATATAGATATTTATATATAAATATATAATGAATAAAAGAAAATGCAGGAATTAAATACATAAGTATAGGTACTGTATTATCCAGTACAATATATTTACTATAAATTGAAATGACATTTGCAAGAATATAATATAAATAATTAAGCTGTATTATCCAGCATATTTAATATATATATATAGATAATATATATATATATAGATATATATATATATAATATAATATAGGTGCAGGAAATTAAATGCAGAAAATAAATAAATGGAAAAATGCGTAGAATAATATATATGTTATATACCAATTATATAAATATATGTATACACATATATTTATATATTTTAACAGAATTAAATATATTTATAATATATTCATATATACATATATATATATATTCATATATACATATATAATTATATATGTATAGTATATAATATATATATACATAAGTATATAAAGTATATAATATATATTATATAATATATACTGTATAATAATAGTATATATATTATAACATAATATATATATAGATATATATATAAATATACATAGTATTTATACATATATATATACATATATATATATACATATATATACATATATATACATATATTATATACATATACTCATGTATTAGAGATTATTTATGTATTTATGTATATTATAGGTATATATACCTTTACAGATGGCAAGGGGGGTCCCACGCGGTGCTGCCGGCGGGAGGACGGCGGCGGAGCTGGCCGGAGGCGGCCGGAGGAGCAGCAGCAGTGGCAGTGGCCACTGGCAGCAGCAGCAGCAGCAGCAGCTTGCGGGGGCGTTGGCCGGCGGAGGAGCGGCGGAGGTGGCCGGGCAGGCGGAGGGTTCGGTAGAGGGGAGGACGGCGGTGAGGTTGGCGGTGGTGGCGGGGGTCTACGGTGGTGCTGGTGGCGGCTAGAGGCGTCGGGGAGAGCAGCAGCAGCAGCTAGGGTTAGGGGAGGGTGGCTGCTGCGGGGGCTAGGGCGGCCGGAGGCGGTGACGTGGAGGGCTGAGGTGTTGGTGGTAGGTAGGGGAGGTCGGGGCGAAGGGTTTGGGTAGGGTGGCGGTGGTCGGCGACGGCCGTAGGCGGCGGGGGAAGGTGGTTCGGGTGGAGGTGGTGCTGTGGACAGTGAGGAGAGGAGGGAGTTGCGGGCGCTGTAGCAGCCGGAGCAGGGCGGCGCCGGCGGTGGTGCTTGGCCGGAGGGAAGAGGGGAGGGTGGCGAAGGGCTGGGCCGAGTTTGGCCGGAGGCGGTGGTCGGAGGTGGCCGGAGGGAAGGGTTGTAGGTTTGAATGAAGGAATACTAGGGTTTATATAGGATTTTGCCTAATGGCAATGTCGTAAATATTTAGAAGTTCAGGGGTATTTTGGTATTTTGATATTTTTAGGATATTTTCCAGCAGAAATTTCTGGATGCTATGGTGGGTCCTACCCACCTATGGTCTAGCCAATAGGATTTGGCCACCTAGCATGCAATTTGCATATAAACCCCTAACTTTTCAAATATTGCATAATTGCATAAAATTGTATTTTGCGTAATTTCGCAATTTACCTGATTTTAAATACTGATTTCCTGAAATTCTAAATTGTACAAAAATGAGGGAATTAGCTGGAGAAAAATGGTTTGGACAGTGTGGGGTGATTCTGGGCAGGTGCAGGGTCTGATATTGCAGGTGATACAGTCATCGTATTTATTATTTAATAAATACTGCGCATGGTGTTCACTAATTATTTAGAGGCTATTAGAGTCATAATTTCTCTACGGTGTCAAAACGATAATTGAAGTATAATTAGAGTAGAATATTATCGTATTTTTGGTTGGGCAATCAGGTGCCTACTGGTCCTCAAATCTCTAAGGGTACAGAGATGGGTAAAGAGCAGAAAATTAAATAGGAAATAAATACATACGTTTGTAACGATATTTGTGCGACTAAAACGAAGCATCAAACGAGGTTTCTGGAAGTTGCACAGAATATAGAAAAAGTAGTCTGACTAGTCTAGAGCAGGAATGTGAAATTTGTTTAGGGTTAACAGCTAGTGTGATGCCCTAGTCAATTGTGTAATGAACAGGTGCACAATCAATATAATAATAAATAAAATTTTAAAAAGTTGCACTAATTCTAATTAGTCAAAATTAATCCTAATTTACTGAAATTTGGTCGAGGGAGTTTACAATCTACCCTCCTTAGAATATTTCGTCCTCGAAATAAAAACAACCACATAATGAGGATAAAAAAGGACATATGATGATTAAGAAAGATTGAATTTGAAATATTGGACATACCCTAGTTTGGAAATAGGTGGGGATAACGCTGACGAATATCCTCTTTTCGTTCCCAGGTGGATTCACCTGGTGCATGATGTCTCCATGCAACACGAACGAGAGGAATAGTCTGGCCTCGCAACACTTTCTCGCTACGGTCCAGAATCTCTGCAGGCTCCTCCTGATAAGATAAGCTTGGCCCGATGGTGATCTCTGAGTAGTCTAGCACATGACTCGGGTCTGGAATGTACCTCCTCAGCTGAGATACGTGGAAGACGTCATGTACTCCCTCCAAAGTCTGAGGTAGAGCTAGTCTGTAAGCAACTTCTCCGACGCGATCTAGCACATCGAAGGGTCCAATGTACCTTGGACTTAGCTTCCCTCTTCCTCCAAATCTGATAGTTCCTCTAGTAGGTGAGATCTTTAAGAACACATGCTCCCCTACTTGGAACTCTAGAGGTCGTCGGTGAATGTTGGCCCAGTGCTTCTGCCTGTCTTGTGCAGCTCGTAGGTGTCCCTGGATCTTCTTTACTTTCTCCACCGTACGAATAATCAGTTCTGGTCCCAAGATCTGTCTCTCGCCAACATCGCTCCAGCATACTGGGGAACGACATTTCCTTCCATACAAAGCTTCAAAGGGAGCCATTTGAATGCTCGCTTGATAGCTGTTGTTGTAGGAAAATTCTACCAGGTGTAGATGATCTTCCCATGATCCGCTGAAATCAAGCATGCAGGCTCTCAGCATATCTTCAAGTGTCTGGATGGTGCGTTCTGATTGGCCATCTGTTTGTGGGTGATACGAGTTGCTGAACTTGAGGCGGGTACCAAGACTTTCTTGCATACTTCGCCAAAAGTAAGATGTAAATCTCGTATCTCTGTCAGATACTATGCTGACTGGCACTCCATGCAGACGCACTATCTCCTTCATATACATGTCCGCCAAGACTTCTGTGGATTGCCCGACTCTAAAAGGTAGAAAATGAGCAGCCTTAGTGAGTCTGTCTACAATTACCCAGACAGCATTACGACCACTAGGACTTCTTGGGAAGCCCGTAACAAAGTCCATCGTAATGTGTTCCCATTTCCACTCAGGTATTGGGAGGGGTTGAAGTAGACCGGCAGATCTCTGATGCTCAGCCTTGACTTGCTGACACACCAGACATTTGGCCACAAAGCGTGCTATCTCCCGCTTCATTCCATGCCACCAGTAATATTGCCGCAGATCTCTGTACATCTTTGTGCCTCCTGGATGTATAGAGTATACTGAGCTATGAGCTTCTGACATAAGCTCATTACGAAGTTCTCCATTTGGGACATAAAGACGATTTCCACATCTTAGAGTCCCATCTTCGTGTATGCGACAACCGGTCTGGAGTCCAGCTTCTGTTCTCTGTCGAAGCCTCTGAAATCTTTCATCTGTTGGTAGAGCAGCTTTGATTCTTTCTACCAAAGTTGATTGCAGCTGATAGTTTGATAATTGGCCATCAAGTCCTGGCATAATGACCTATATTCCCAATTTTTCTAGATCTCTCAGAAGACCTGGTTGGGTGATCATAAAGAATGCCGAGGGTCTTCTGCTTAGAGCATCTGCCACCATATTAGCTTTCCCTGGATGGTACTGTAGATCAATTTCGAAATCCGCCATCACTTCGAGCCATCGTCTTTGTCTCAGATTTAGGTCCTTCTGGGTGTAGACGTACTTCAAACTTTTATGATCGGTGAATATCTCCACTCTTTCGCCATATAGATAGTGTTTCCATAGCTTCAGGGCGAAGATGACTGCGGCAAGCTCCAGATCGTGAGTGGGGTAATTCTTCTCATGAGTCCTCAACTGTCTTGAGGCATAAGCTACAACTTTCCCATGTTGCATTAAGACACAACCAAATCCTTTTCCGGATGCATCGCTATATATGACGAAACCTCCGGATCCAGATGGTATAGTCAAAATGGGAGCTGTAGTCAGACGCTTCTTCAAGTCATCAAAAGCTGTCTGGCAATCTTCAGTCCATATGAACTCCTGCTCCTTGCGAGTAAGATGGGTAATCGGCTCCGCGATTCTTGCAAAGTTTTCTACGAACCTCCGGTAATATCCGGCAAGTCCTAGAAAGCTTCTCACCTCTGAGACGTTGGTCGGGGTTGGCCACGTCTCAACAGATGAGATCTTTGCTGGGTCTACCGAGATGCCTTCTCCTGTGATAACGTGTCCAAGAAATGCGACACGGTCCAGGAAGAATTCACACTTGCTCATCTTAGCATAAAGGCTCTCCCGTCTCAGCGTCTCTAATACCAACCTTAAGTGCTCTTCATGCTCCTCGTGGCTTTTTGAATACACCAGAATGTCGTCGATGAAGACTACCACGAACTGGTCCAGATATTGGTGGAAGACTCGGTTCATCAGGTTCATGAATACAGCAGGTGCATTAGTCAATCCAAACGGCATCACCAGAAATTCGTAATGACCATAACGAGTTCTGAATGCTGTCTTTGGAATGTCTTCTCTTCGTACCTTGACTTGATGGTAGCCTGATCTCAAGTCTATCTTCGAGAATACTACGGCTCCTGTTAGTTGATCGAACAGGTCGTCAATTCTCGGCAAGGGGTACTTGTTTTTGATTGTCAGAGCGTTGAGGGCTCTGTAATCAATGCACATGCGATATGTTCCGTCCTTCTTTGGTACAAACAACACTGGTGCTCCCCAGGGTGATGCACTAGGACGAACAAATCCTTTCATCTGTAGTTCCTCCAGTTGAAGCTTCAGCTCGTCAAGCTCCTTCTTCGCCAGTCGGTATACATTGGAGGATACTGGTGCAGCTCCGGGTATCAGCTCAATAATGAACTCCACTTCTCTGTCAGGCGGTAGGCCTGGCAATTCTTCTGGAAATACGTCCTCGAAATCTGCTACAATTGAGGGAAGTACTGTCTCCATCGCCATGTAAGCTCTAGGAGTCTGGCCTACTCCTTGCTCGATGGTTCCACGGACATATTCGAACTCTGGGTGATCTGGGGGTCTAAAGATAACACTACCCTTTCGGCAGTCTAGGATAGCATTATTCTGGCTTAGCCAGTCCATGCCTAAGACAACATCGAAATTTGGCATTGGAAGTACCAAAAATCGCGCTCTTAGTCCTTTACTACAAACAACTACTGGGCAGGTTTTGATAATGTTGGTAACTGGAACAATACCTCCTCCAGTAAGTATTTTCCAACACTTGGGTAGCGGCGAAGTAGATAGTTTGTGCATGGCTACGAATCTACTGGATATGAAAGACAAAGTAGCCCCAGAATCGAATAATACAGTTGCAGGTAATGATGCAACTAAAATGGTACCTGTTATAGTTTCCCCTTCAGGTTCTTCTGCAACGGCAGCTAACGCAAAGGCTTGTCCCTGCCTTTGTCCTCCGACTTGTGGTCTGGCCTTGAACTGGGCCTCCTGAGTAGGCAAGGGTGCTCCTCGCTGATATCCTCCTGATGTGGAGGGAAACATCTTCTGAGTTTGAGCTCCTGGCTTCTGCCCTTGCTGAGGTGCTGCATCTCTACGTTGTGGGCAGTCTTTGGCCATATGATTTCTAGCTCCACATAGCAGGCATAATCCCAGCTTCTTTCTACAGTCATTGGCAAAATGTCCCTTCTTGCCACAAAAGTGACAAATCGGGAGCTCCCTCTTCTGGTAAGGCCCCGTCGTCTGTTGCGTCTGATATTGGGAACGACGTATAGGTCCTCCTGCTCCGTGCTGATTCTTGGCCGGGAAGGTTGGATTTGAGCGTCTGGCTCCTCGGCCAATGGCTTCTTGCTCCCTGGCTTCAGTAAGAACCTCGTTGTAGGAGATTCTCGACTGCGTTGTTGTGTGCCTCTGAAGCTCTTGGTTAAGGCCATGGTGGAATCTTTTAGCCTTCTTCAGCTCGTTCGGGATCAGATCAGTACCGAAATGACTTAGTCTACTAAACTCTGCGTCGTAGGCATCTACCGTCATGTTTCCTTGCTCCAGGTGCAGGAACTGGGAGTATAGAGCATTCTGGACTGTCTCTGGAAAGTACTTGGCGTTGAAATGCTCCAGGAATTGTTGCCAAGTTTGGTCTTTGCCGACGCTGCGCTCTATGGATTCCCACCAGTGATGGGCGTTGCCAAGAAGTTGGCCCCTCACAGCGGTCATCCATAGGTCGGGAGTGAGTTGCGATCCTTCTAGCAGCATTTCGGTGTTGGAGATCCAATCGGAGATCTCTTCAGGAGTCTCGTTGCCTTTGAAATCCCTCGGGCTCATTTGACGGAAGCCTCGAACTGTGCCCGCTGGTAGGACAGGTACGGGTGTCGTAGTAGTAGTTCTCTCCAAAGCCGTCATCAACGTCTGTCGCAGAGCTTCAGTTTGCTGCCACTGAGACTGTCTCAGGGCCTCAGTTTGTTGCCACTGGTTCTGCAACATAGTCTGGAGAAACTGCAACATTTGAGATTGACCCTCAAGTTGTGGCATCTGGATAGGCAAGGCTGGAGGTGGAGACAAAGGTGTCTCTGCATGTGGAGTTGGTGTCGTCTCCTGGCTAGAATTTTGGTGATTGGACGGAGTTCCTTGGGCACTTGGCGAAGGGTCTGTTGCTTGGTCAGCCCCATTATTCGCAAGTTTCCCGGGTATGTCCATATTTCTGAGGAAAATAGGATAATTAGAAAACACAAAGGAGATAATAAATGATATCAAGCATGATGCAATAATAAAGATTGTAAAGATGATGTCAGTGTGGATGAGACCTAATATTTCTATCCTATTGCAGGCTTGCTGGGCATGTCATCATACCACTAGCAATAAAACTAGACCTGCATGGGCCACCACTAAAACCATGTCACGCCCCAGTCCCAAAATGTCAGGAACTAGGCCACGTGTCACTGGCCAGCTGACACGTCACTAAGGGCTTAATCCACTTTGATGGACCCAAAGGGACGTGCTACGCTGTCCTAAATTACTACAAGTATAGAACAGGTAAAGCTATCTCATCCACAACAAAATGTCAGAAAACAAATGCTGAAATATATATATAACTGAGTCTGATACAGTACACAACTGGTGAGATTACAAGCCTACTACAAAAACTGATAATAGCGCAGAAAAATCAAATAGACTAAGCAGTGTCTATCTGATCAAAATATCTCCATCTCTAGGTAGCAGCATCTAGGGTCAAGCCTACTCTGAGGGTGTCTCCTCGAGCTCCTCCTCAGTAGCACATCTGGCCTCCTGATCAGGCCCGTACACTGTGGGGTAGAAAGCCTCATCTAGATCTGGCAAGGAACCAGGTCCTCAGTGGGACGTAACAAGATACAGAAAAATGACATGCCATGTAATGTAAAAATACTGAATAAAGAAATAAAATAAATACAGGGTACTAACTATACTAAGTGAAAATGCAAGTAAAGATCCAGTAGTACGCATGGGAATGTGTGGCTAGACATACGCTGACGTAATTCACCAATCGTGGCGACTGGCTAGTATAGGTGTCGTATGCCCCCGACTCAGGGAACTCTGCAATCGACCATCATTTGGTACGAAGGTATAAAACATTATTAGAGAGGGTGTCCCATACGTCAACTAGTTATCTTTCCCATCCCAATGAATCTAAATGTCAAATCGTACACTTCCTGAGTTATTCTAATCCGTGATGCGGGTCACACGTACTGGTAGCTAACCAAATACGCAGCTCACATCCATATATGTAAATGCAACCATGTTGCGTGTTTCCGTGATAGAGTTTAGGAGAATATATTAGGATATTCTCTCAGCTGTTGGTGAGTCTGTAATATCATGTCAACATACAGTTGACTGTACCCAAGGCAGTCTCAGGTGGTCATGGTATATGAATTTCAGAAGCAAGAAGCATATAACAATATTTGAGAATTTAAACATTTAACTTGGCAAGGTATACTTGCCTACTCCCTGATAGTGTTGAAACCCTGATTTTACAGTCAGTTGTGAAGGTGCTGGTGACAGGGGGTCACTAGCTGTGCTGAAGTTGGTTTCTGTTAAAACAGATAGGTTTCGTGAATATCCAGGCTGTAATATAAAACATATATATACATATATACATATATATAGTATAGATATATATATTTAGTAGGCATAGATATAATATATATATAGTAGTATATATATATATAATAGATAAATGCAGGCAATAATATATATAGTAGCAGTGTATATCCACTGCGATAATATAGTATTATAATATTATCAGGGTGTATCCTCTGATATATAATATTATAAATTGAAATGACAGGGCAGAATTAAAATACATATATACTCAGGGTATATCCACTGATAGATATATATATATGATAGTGCAGAAATTTAAATATGTATATAGATATTTATATATAAATATATAATGAATAAAAGAAAATGCAGGAATTAAATACATAAGTATAGGTACTGTATTATCCAGTACAATATATTTACTATAAATTGAAATGACATTTGCAAGAATATAATATAAATAATTAAGCTGTATTATCCAGCATATTTAATATATATATAGATAATATATATATATATAGATATATATATATAATATAATATAGGTGCAGGAAATTAAATGCAGAAAATAAATAAATGGAAAAATGCGTAGAATAATATATATGTTATATACCAATTATATAAATATATGTATACACATATATTTATATATTTTAACAGAATTAAATATATTTATAATATATTCATATATACATATATATATATATTCATATATACATATATAATTATATATGTATAGTATATAATATATATATACATAAGTATATAAAGTATATAATATATATTATATAATATATACTGTATAATAATAGTATATATATTATAACATAATATATATATAGATATATATATAAATATACATAGTATTTATACATATATATATACATATATATATATACATATATATACATATATATACATATATTATATACATATACTCATGTATTAGAGATTATTTATGTATTTATGTATATTATAGGTATATATACCTTTACAGATGGCAAGGGGGGTCCCACGCGGTGCTGCCCGCGGGAGGACGGCGGCGGAGCTGGCCGGAGGCGGCCGGAGGAGCAGCAGCAGTGGCAGTGGCCACTGGCAGCAGCAGCAGCAGCAGCTTGCGGGGGCGTTGGCCGGCGGAGGAGCGGCGGAGGTGGCCGGGCAGGCGGAGGGTTCGGTAGAGGGGAGGACGGCAGTGAGGTTGGCGGTGGTGGCGGGGGTCTACGGTGGTGCTGGTGGCGGCTAGAGGCGTCGGGGAGAGCAGCAGCAGCAGCTAGGGTTAGGGGAGGGTGGCTGCTGCGGGGGCTAGGGCGGCCGGAGGCGGTGACGTGGAGGGCTGAGGTGTTGGTGGTAGGTAGGGGAGGTCGGGGCGAAGGGTTTGGGTAGGGTGGCGGTGGTCGGCGACGGCCGTAGGCGGCGGGGGAAGGTGGTTCGGGTGGAGGTGGTGCTGTGGACAGTGAGGAGAGGAGGGAGTTGCGGGCGCTGTAGCAGCCGGAGCAGGGCGGCGCCGGCGGTGGTGCTTGGCCGGAGGGAAGAGGGGAGGGTGGCGAAGGGCTGGGCCGAGTTTGGCCGGAGGCGGTGGTCGGAGGTGGCCGGAGGGAAGGGTTGTAGGTTTGAATGAAGGAATACTAGGGTTTATATAGGATTTTGCCTAATGGCAATGTTGTAAATATTTAGAAGTTCAGGGGTATTTTGGTATTTTGATATTTTTAGGATATTTTCCAGCAGAAATTTCTGGATGCTATGGTGGGTCCTACCCACCTATGGTCTAGCCAATAGGATTTGGCCACCTAGCATGCAATTTGCATATAAACCCCTAACTTTTCAAATATTGCATAATTGCATAAAATTATATTTTGCGTAATTTCGTAATTTACCTGATTTTAAATACTGATTTCCTGAAATTCTAAATTGTACAAAAATGAGGGAATTAGCTGGGGAAAAATGGTTTGGACAGTGTGGGGTGATTCTGGGCAGGTGCAGGGTCTGATATTTCAGGTGATACAGTCATCGTATTTATTATTTAATAAATACTGCGCACGGTGTTCACTAATTATTTAGAGGCTATTAGAGTCATAATTTCTCTACGGTGTCAAAACGATAATTGAAGTATAATTAGAGTAGAATATTATCGTATTTTTGGTTGGGCAATCAGGTGCCTACTGGTCCTCAAATCTCTAAGGGTACAGAGATGGGTAAAGAGCAGAAAATTAAATAGGAAATAAATACATACGTTTGTAACGATATTTGTGCGACTAAAATGAAGCATCAAACGAGGTTTCTGGAAGTTGCACAGAATACAGAAAAAGTAGTCTGACTAGTCTAGAGCAGGAATGTGAAATTTGTTTAGGGTTAACAGCTAGTGTGATGCCCTAGTCAATTGTGTAATGAACAGGTGCACAATCAATATAATAATAAATAAAATTTTAAAAAGTTGCACTAATTCTAATTAGTCAAAATTAATCCTAATTTACTGAAATTTGGTCGAGGGAGTTTACAGTTATACTTGGCATGCTGTATTTTTGTACCTTGTTACGTCCTTCTGAGGATCTGGTTCCCTTCCAAGTTTAGGCGAGGAGGATTACCCCGAGGAGTATTGTCCGGGTACATATCCAGCAGCAGGACCCATTGTCGAGGACGAGGTTATCCCCGAGGACTTCGCCTGATCACTGGTAGTGACTCTATCCTTGGAACGGTATTACTATCCAGATTCAGATACCGTTCCTAGTTATCTTATTGCTTACTTTTATTCCAGTATTTTGTACTAGCGGGTTTGTTTCCGTGTGACTACTCTAGTATTTGTACTATGATACATTTTTTTGTGACATTTTCTTTCTGCACATTAGTCGTTTTGATTACCTCTATGTGCTCTTATATTTGTTGTCTGTGGATGAGATTTAGATTCACTATTTGTGTGTTATGTGCTGGGTTATTCATTGTACTTTACAGCTTATGTGCACTCCGACGGGCCTATTAGATCGGGATGCCTGCTGAAGTGTGCTGCTGGCCATTGCCACGTGACTCGGTTCCTTATCTTTGGAACCGGGACGTGACACGTCGCTAGATTAGCGACGTATCGTCGCTAATTAACGACGTATACATTTGTTGCTGTATGTCGAAAATTAGCGACGTAAGTAGCGACTTTTATAGCGACGTTACTATAACCTGGCAATGCTGCCATGTTAGCAATTTGCGACGTATAGCGACGAGTTTAGCGACGTCATTAGCGACGTTAAGAACGTACAAATTAGCGACGTCTTTAGCGACGTGTACGAACGTCACTAAACGTCGCTAAAAACGTCGATTTGAATGTATTGTTATTCAAAACAATATAAAAATCAATTAATAGACATTCAAAACATAACAATTAATATGGAGTTAATATAAAATTATAATGTCATTGTCATTTTTAGCATATGACAATTAATTGATAACCATTCAAAGCATAAGAGTTAATATGGAATTATCATGCCATTTTTATTTTTATTATATGAAAATTAATTGATAGCCATTCAAATCCTAACAGTTAAAATGGAGTTAATATGAAATTATCATGTCATTGTCATTTTTAGTATATGACAATTAATTGATAGCCATTCAACACATAAATCCGTTGTGTAGCCAATTAAGGTCAAGGCCAATCACACAAATAGTAAGTTTATTCTAATATAGTAATATATAAATATTAATACCATGTCATAGTATTTCTATTCTATTTATGGACAACCCAATATATACAATAAAATTAATGATAGCTAATATGAAAATTATTAGCATATATGGTACTTATTCAAAACGGTCATATTCGTTTGGCCTTAAAATATTTTAATCATAGCTAAATAAAATCTTTACTTTCATTTTTTCAGCTTATGAAAAATGTTATATCAAAAATTTAAAATTAACTAAATTTATAAAAAAAAAATTATTTTCTTCCTTCTATTTATTTCTTAAGTTTTTTTAAAACCAAACCGGACCAACCTGGTCCGATCCTGAAATGCCCCGGACCCAGCCTGGTCAACTTCGGCCCGCTTCTAACCGGGTTCAGATCCTGACTGGGTTAAAAAAAAATTCAATCCATTTCAGACCAGACCACTCTCTCCCGAGGCTAAGTCCGGCCTGGCCCATGACCCTCCCCCTAATTTCCATTTTAGAATGAAATATTATTTAGTAATTAGGATTATTAATTTAATTTGTATTGCCATTCGAGAATCTTAAGCCCATATTGATTAGATAAATTTTCCTAAATACTTTTCCTAGCTAATTTGTTAATGAATAATGCTAAGTTTACAACCAAATGCTTACAACCCTCTTACAACCTCTCCCCCCACCCTGACAGATGGGTCCCACCCGGCCCCACCTGTCAGTGACTCTGGTTGTAAGAGGGTTGTAAGCATTTGGTTGTAACTGTAGCATTACACATTTGTTAATACTTCATTATTCCCTAGATATTTCATTATCCCTAAGCTAAACCAATTAAGCTATCAACTAATGGAATAAACTAAGCTTTACTATCGCATATCCTTCTTTCCCTTGAAGAAAAGATATCTTACATCTAATCACCCCCTCCCTAGGCAATTCTGCTGCCACTCTCTCTCTCTCTCTCACTCTTTATATATATATATATATATATATATATATATATATATATATATATATATATATATATAATGTTAGCGAGCAAAAGCTCAACTTCCTTCTTTCTTTTAATCCCACATCGGATGGACCAACCCCTCCTTGTATGTATATATTAGTTCCTCTTCATTATTTTCTTAAAGAAGTTGTGTGGGGAACCCCTTGGGCCACACGCACGCGCTGCCGCCGCTGCCCGGCCCGGCTCGGCTCGGTTCGGTTCAATTCGACGTGCGTAACTGGTGCGGATACGTGCCCACACCTGCGGGCGCCGAATGCCGATCCAATTTACTCTTCGGGTTCGGACTGGGATATAAAAAAAATTTTGCTGCTCTTTATTTTTTGAACCCATTTGGCTCTTTCAAATTTAAACGTTGAGGCTCATGTCCAGATTAATTGAACCTTGCAACAGCTTTTTTGACAGCCTATTTTCCACATTTTATTTGCTCCTTAATGACCTGTTTATGAGCCATTAAGTACCTTGTCTGTGGCTGTGTATAAGTTTCAGCCTATTTATTTGGTCTCATTTTCCTTTTTTACACAGAAAATTTCTACTACGTAAAATCTCTCTCTCTCAAACCATATTATGTTCTCCAAATTCTTGTTTTGGGCAGAGCTAAGTTCGGTCTCTCTCTTCGATTTGTGTGCAACGAAGAGAACCCGGTAGTCAGGGAGTTTTACCACTAGGAGATTTCGAAAAACGTCTGCACAGACCTCGGATCAATTCTTAGAACAGTGCTTCGTGCACGATTTTTCCGGAGGCCGGTAACAATTTTCTTTTGTTTCTTTGCGCTCGTATAAATCTCTGAAAAATAATATATATTTTGTTATCAGTTTTTGTAACATATTACTCTTCCTTTATCCTTTAAAAAACTTGGAGCTCAACCTCCCCCTTCTTCCCTAACAGCTTAAGGCAACTAACTTCACTCTGATCTGCACCTAAGCCGGTCGCACCAACCAACTGTGCTACCGCGCTTGAGGAGCAATAATTGTTGTGCTTGCAACGACAACAGTAATATGTCCACTATTTTGCATCACCGAGTCCATCGAGCAGCGGTGCCTCGCCATGCAACAGGCTACTGCACTACAGCTGCGAGTAGTGCCTTCACCTGCACTCTGCAGTCAGGCGGGACTACACAACAGTCCTCGCTCGCGTGGAGAAGCCCCCGCTGCTTCATTGAACAGATTATGTGACTTCCTGCAGGCCGAGAGCAGCCCCTAACATACTTTCGCGTAGGACAACGACGCTTCCATCGCGCAAGTTCCAGAACTCGATCGTCAGTGCAAGCACCTCCTTCCTTGTTAGTTGTCTTCGCCATGTTAGAATAATATGAATGTACTGTAATGATGGTAACTCGATGATGAATACGTTTCTTGTTGGCTGTGTATACATTTCTATACACATGTCAGTAAAAGTTCAACTTCCTCCTTTTACTCTAGTCCCACATCGGTTGGACCATTTCCCCCTTATATGTATATATTAGTTATTCTTCATTATTCTCTTAAAGTTGTTGTGTGGAGAACCCCTTGGGCCACATGTGCATGCCGCCGTCCAGTCCGGTTCAACGCGCGTAACGGGTGCGGGTACGTGCCCGCACCTTCGGGCACCGAATGTCGATACAATAAACTCTTCGGGTTCGGACTGGAATCCAAAAATCTTTTTGCTCCCCTTTATTTTTTGAACCGATTTGACTCATTCAAATTTTGAACGTTGAACATTTATTACTCCATATGTCCAGGTTTATTTGGCACATGTAACAGCTCATTTGACAGCTTTTTCTTCATGTTTTTCTAATGTTATTACTCTTTAATGGCCTATTCATGAGCCATTTAATTTCTTGTCCGTTGGAGTGAGGATGCAAAGATGGTGACCGTCTTCTTGGCCACCCATCGAAAGGACGAAAATCTCATTGATGAGAGGACCTCGCAGACCTATGTAAGTCTTAGTTTACTTTGTATTAATTTTATTATAACTTAGGCAATTATCTAGTATCCAAAATTTTCTAGGTCGAGTATCTTAGGCTGCGTGAGCGGGCGACTGCTAGTGCACCTACACTTGGAGAGACTGGTACTTCCTCGCAGCCCGCTTTAGCTCCGTCGGCGGACGAGCTGTGGGTGACCGCCGCTGGTGGTCTCCAGAGGGGTACATACTACGGTACGGGATCCTATGGCGCCCTGGTTGTGACACAGTCATCTAGGGCCTCACCGACAAGTAAGCATTCCCCACAGCCCTCGCAGTCGTCGGCCAGAGTCCAGGAGGCCGTTGACCGTCAGATTGCATCTCTCCATGACGAGCTGCTGCTAAGGATGGAGGAGTAGCCCCGGTCCTAGCCGCAGCCGGACGATCCGACGCTAATCGTACGATTTGATATGCTCGACCGCAGCATCACGGAGCTCCAGGATTTGACAAATGATCTTATAGCCTCGACAGAGCGCAACGTGACGGAGCTGCAGGCATCACAGCTATCCATGGGCGAGAGGCTGACGATGATGCATGATTCAATGGTTCATAGCAGTACGAGGCTGTTATCTACCATGGATTCTTACAACCAGCGACTCGTAGAGTTGGAGCGGATATGTCCTTCTGGTGCGCCTACATCGACACAGACTCCATCGACGTTACTGCCTTCTCCATCGACATCGGTGTCGATTTCACGGGAGCAGTATGATCTGTTCTTATCCTTCATGCGCGCCGGTGGTCATCCTCCTGCAGATCCGCAGTAGTATGGATATTTGCATTGATATTTGCTGGATATTTGTCTTCTTTGTATTATTTAGGATGAGACTCAGTTGTATGGATATATATTTGCTGTATTCTTTACAACGATATTTGCTAGATGTTTTATTTTCTTCAAAATTTATTATATTTTTCATATTAAATATATGTTAATTTACCGGTGTTGAGTGTTCAACCCAAGGGGGTCGGCGAACCCAAGAAATTCAACAGAGGGTTGCTCTGGGTTTATTTGTATAAATTGTGAATTAATAAACTGTAGGAATAATATTTTGGAAACAATTCTGTATCGAATTTTTTTTATTTTTTTACTGTAACATTAAGGATTGAATTTGATTCCTTACCTAATTAGTTAGATATAAGAAATGTTAGTCTTCTTTGTAATTATTGTATAGCGTACTATAGCTAGAAAGACTAAATTGTTAGTCGTAATGTTAAGGAGATATGATGAATAACTATAGGAGTATAATATAGAGTTTAATGATTGAATTTGATTTTCCTAGCTTACGTGGGTAGTCATAAATAAGGACTTAGGATTAGAGTTAGATATTTTCCCTTATGTAGACTAGTACCTATATTATGATAAACCTTTAACTCATATCAGTTAGCGAGGAACTCCATAAAGGTCGTAAGTAGAGCAGTTATATTGAATTAAGGAAACCAGAATATACGGACTATATACTAGTATAAGTAGAGATTTTTGAAATTTTATTTTAGTATTTTTTAAAGTTTTTTAGTTTTACTTTTAATCTTTAAACTTTTAATCTTTTAATTTTTCTTATTTTATTAATTTTTATCTTGTTTTCTAATTTTTCTAATTTTAATTTTTTGTTAGTTTTAAGTTCTTAAATTTTTATTTAATTTAATTTGTTTTTGTTATTTATTTATTTTATGTAATTTTTTTACTTTTACTTTTTTTAATATAGTTTTGTGTTTTTTTTTTATGTTTGTAAGTTTTAAGTTGTAATGTAGATTACTTGAATTTTATAACCTAAATGGTTTTAAAAAAAATGAGTTAATGTAATCGAATTTGTAATCATGATTACATTACATCCATTTTTTTTCTTCCCCAACGATACACCCGGATAGTTACAATAGCAAATCAAATGGACCAAATGGGGGCCAGCCCAATTCCGTGTAGAAATAATATAATTGTCAATAGTTGTTGCTCTTCAGCCTGCCCTTTTCTTCTCATGCTTCTCATTTCAAGAGTGATGCAACCAAGATAGCATCCAAAGAAAACAAGGGAAGAAGAATGGTAGCATTCAAAGAAAATGTGGCAAGTACCGGAGAAATTTGATCATGCAAACAAGAAGTAAAAGATCAATAATGGCTAGCTCCACAGACTAATCAAGAAAGCCAAAATATCACAATTATAATTAAGATTAAATTTGATACAAGAAGTCTAAAAAATGAAGCGGAGAAGAAAAGCAGTTTGCGTTATTCCAATCTACATCCACACAACAGCTCTCATCAAAGGAAGATGAAAACAGTGAGAAGGAAAGCAAATAACACTACGGCATGTAAACTAAGAAAAACATAAGAGGTCTTCTTTCTTTCCTCCTCTACCAGCCACCCTTCCTTCAGAACACACCTTGGGTTTTACTTTACCTTCCCCCCTGAAAATGCATCACATATCGTCATCGTTCAGGTATCCTAAACTCTATAATTTGGTTTCTTATACTGTATAATGCTGCTGGATCGTGTCAATGTCGAGTCCTTTCAGCTTCACCACCGATTCCACATGACCCTTGAGGGTGAGTAGCTCACGGAGTCTGCAGATTATCACCACAAAAGTTTATTAAGTCTTTCCATAGTCATGAAGTTTGATTAAATGAAACTGCATAGACAGACAGACAGAATAGATGGACATCAAACCTTGCAACTTCTGCTCGCTTCTTGGCTTGCTCGGCAATCTCTGATAATTCTCTATAGCTATTTTTGTCAGAGAAAAGACTAGAGGTTTCAGGGGCTTGGAGTCCATGGAGTGTCCTTTGTGCCGTTGCCCATTGAGCTTCCCTTTCGCCTCTACCATAATCCTTCTTGCTAGTAAATGCAGTCTGTACAAAGAACAAAAACATGAGAGATCAATACAAACTAAGTAAAGGAATCCGTGATGCTTAAACTAAGATCATTCAAGACAAAATTAATATGAGGTGCTACCTTGTTCTCCAGGAGGTTGTCCCAAGCCTTTCCACTTAGGATGTACCGAACAGCAAACTTGAAGACGTCGAGAGGGAAGAAGAAAACAACACTGTAAAGCCAGATAAGTCCAGCCCAACCCCAGCCAATACCTTTGACGCGTGCAAAGCCCCAGTTGGCATAGACAGCTATGAGAGTAGCAACCTGTCCAAAATCAATTTTAGTAAATCATGAGGAACAGAGGAGAAGCAAAGATTAATCAATAAATTGATACTGTTAGTTATTCTTTTGGTAGGGGATGCATCATAGAAAGAGAAAATTGAACATGAAGATATTCTAGAATTAAAATTCTGAACATAATGTAGGATATTTTATAGGTAGGAAGGTAATCTTACCAGCTGAGCAACCATAAATGCAAAGACCAAGAGCAGTCCAGGACGCTCAACAAAGAACCAGCTACGTGATCGAGTGACAAAGATAAGTGCCTGGCTCACAATACTGACTTGCAAGTAAAGGGCAGACATCATCTCATCCTCACTGTGTCTTATTGATCTGACACCGAATTTATCCTGCAAAGGCATCATAATATGTATTGGTTCGAGTTACAGGTATCACATGGTTGTCAAATGGAGTAGGATGATAATTTAGTTAGGGACCACCCAGAAATACATCTCAATCAAGAATATAGTTGCAAACTAATACAGCCATACACACATGCGAGCAACATGAAATAGCCGGGTATAGAATGCATACTGAGAAAAAATTAGTCTCTTTCATGGCCCAGAAGAAGATGACAGTCATCAAAGCCAAGTAACTTCCGTACACAACACCAGTAGCAAAAATCTCCTTAAGCTTCCAGCTGTCAGGCGTTGGAGATGGCTTCACTCGATCTTTTGAGATTGTCATGATGGTACCTACAATGACCGAATCAATTCCAAATCAAACCCAATGCCAAGTAAAAAAGCAGATAATAGGAAAAAAAAACTGACATGATTAGAGGTTAATTAGGCCACAACCCACCATCATTAAGAATAGCAATGATCAAAACCATGAAGGGTGAGAAGTCAAACTTCCATATCAATGCAATGAGCATAAATCCAAGCTACAAAGCCAGGAGGAGAATATTTAGAATCCACGATAGAAAGGGTATCTACAATTGATAGGCAGAGGATTCCAGTCTGGTACTTACAACTATACGGATGGTAATGGAGACGGCATATATCTGCAATAAAAATTTTAAAAAAAAGAAAGGGTCCAGTCAAAAAATTATGATGGATCAGAAACTGGAGGGGAACTGTAGCAAAGAATAAAAGCAGTACTGTGTAATTCTTCATCCTTTGGAAAATGGCTCTGCTGGTCAGAACAGCACTAATGATGACACTGAGCCCAGGTTCAGTAAGGACAATATCAGAAGCACCCCTAGCAGCATCCGTGGCATCAGCAACAGCAATTCCAATATCAGCCCTCTTGAGGGCTGGGGCATCGTTCACTCCATCTCCAGTCATGCCACATATGTGCTTCTTCTCTTGTAACTTCTTCACAATTTCATATTTATGCTCTGTTTGCAGCAAAACCAGTTGTCACTCAAATTGAAGTTATGTAAATAGGAAAAGACGATATGTGGAGATATTGGTCAAGCTAACCTGGGAAAACTCCAGCAAAGCCATCAGCTTTCTCAATCAACTCATCAACAGGAAGAGCAGCTATTGATGCATCTTTATGCTGCCCGAGCAATGACGAAGAAGGATACATGTTTGTTCCCATTCCAAGTCTACGACCAGTCTCTTTAGCAATAGCAAGTTGATCACCTGGATAAGATACAAATATGTAAGTTTAAGATGAAAGGTGAAACCGGTGGGGGCAGCCGAAGGATGTTAAAAGAAGAGCCGAGTTACCAGTAATCATCTTCACATTGACACCAAGATTTAGAGCCCTGCGAATAGTTTCAGCACTGTCATGTCTAGGGGGATCAAAAAGTGGCAACAAACCAACAAATTGCCATGGTCCCCCAGGGCTTTCCTTGTTCTTCTCCGGAACTTCCTGCAGCATAATTATAACTCAGTGACAACATGAACGACTAAAACATTGTATACAAGCAATATTATATATACTGGGAGTTACAAACCTGTCTAGCGACAGCCAACGAACGAAGTCCACGTTCAGCGTACTTGTCAATAACTGAGTGAACCTTATGCCTAACATCTTCCTTGCAGTTGCAAAGGGATACAATCTATTCCCGGTCACAAAATGATAAGTGAATCAGAAGTCAATAACTTGTGTAATGAAAATTTACTCAAAAGAGCAAAGTAAATCCGACTGATGTACCTGCTCAGGAGCACCTTTACTAGCACGATGCCATTTACCGTCATTATCAATGTAGGTTAGAGCCGTTCTCTTGTCAACAGGGTTGAAGGGGAGAAAATGTATTTCTCTAATACCAGCTCTAGCCTACGCATTGGATACAAAACCCGCTTACAAACACAAAAATCATGGACAACCATTGCCTTTTTTTTTATAATTTCACAGGCAAGTAACGTTTTAAAAGAGTAGCTGAGTAAATTAACTATACCTCCTTTGGGTCGGCAAGCATCCCAACCATGGCGGCATCGATAGCATCCTGGTTTTCCGTCCTTGATGCCCTTGCAGCCAATAGGACGACGTGGTCTTTATCCACACCTTTAGTAAACACCTCAATCAAGTTCTTGTCAACACTCAACTTATTGAGTGTCAAAGTTCCAGTCTTGTCACTGCAAAGAACATCCATGCCAGCCATCTCCTCTATGGCAGTCATTCTCTTGGTGATAGCACCTTGCTCCGAGAGCCTGTGGGACCCAATAGCCATAGTAACTGACAAGACTGTTGGCATAGCAATAGGGATACCTCCAATCAAGAGGACCAACAGATTGTCAATACCATCTCTGTATTTCCTCTTCTGAATCGGGTACATGACGATGATTTCGACAACAATTCCGATAGCAATGGAGCAGATACAGAAGTTACCAATAGCCGTGAGGACCTTTTGGAAGTGACCAACTTGGTTGGTGCTGTCCACCAAATGAGCAGCCTTACCAAAGAATGTATGCACACCGGTAGCAATAACAACTGCCTCAATTTCCCCCTGCTTGCAGGTTGAACCAGAGAAAACCTCATCACCAGGATGCTTGGTGACAGGGAGCGACTCCCCGGTAAGGGCAGATTGATCAATCTTCAACGGATCACCTTCAAGAAGACGGGCATCAGCCGGGACAATATCTCCCAACTTGATGCTGATGATGTCTCCAGGCACAAGAATTGCTGCATCTTGCTCACTCCAAGAACCATCTCTGAGTACCTGCATTCAGCAGATCTCGTGAATCACTATATGAATAAGGAACTTAATTGTTAGAGAATTAATCCATTTACAATGAAGAAAATATTTAGTCAGTGGGCTTCAACTTACTTTAGTTTTAGGAGCAAGACCAGCCATCAAAGCTGCTGCTGCGTTGCCAGCATTGTTTTCTTCAATAAAACTGATGGTTGAGTTGATCACCAGAAGAACAACAATTCCGACAAAGTCTTGCCAATCTGGAGGTTGTCCGCTACCATTGGCCAATGCAATGGCCATGATGGCAGCTGCTTCCATAACCCAAGAAAGGGGATTCCACATGAAGCCCAGAAATTTCAAAACTTTGCTCTCCTGTTATTACAATTTAACTGAAATTTCAGTACAAGGAAATACAGACAGTAACAAAGAAGAAATAACGGCAAATATTGGACCTTCTTTTCTTCGAGTTTGTTGGGGCCAAAGATTTGAAGTCTGTTCTCTCCTTCATCCGATGTGAGACCTTCCTTGGTGCATTTGAGCTGCTCAAACACTTCTTCAATCGGAATTCGTTCCTGAAAACAAATCAGGATATCATGCCACAACCTCATGAAACAGAAAAGTTACTTGTGTAATCTAATAAGACTAATGATATAGATAGTTCAAACTAGCCTTTTCAGTTATCATGACATTGTAGCATTTAATTAATTTCTAAAAAAATTAATTCTAACCACTTAAAAAAATCAGAACTAAAACCAACTTCCTTTAGTAATATCAGGAAGAAAATCCATGTGATCATCAATAAAAGATTCAGAATAACCTTTTATCATCAGATAAATTCCATTATCTTCTATTGATTTCATAAAACAGAAATTTGTCAATAAAATAATTTTTTACTACACTTTGATTTATTTTTTGTTTAGTCACTTGTGCCGATTGAAGAAAGAAAAGATGGTGATTTATTTTGCTTTAAGGGGAAAATTGTCCTAAATTAGTCAAGCCGGCAGTCAAATGCGAACGAAGGTCAATGAAGGGTAGGTAATTGCTAAGTCTCAAAAGTTTATGGCAAATGGATGTCCTAAACTAATAACGTGTGTGACACACATGGACTGAGGTTAATGGAGGCTAGGTAATTGCAAACACTCAAAAGTTCCTGGCAAAGTTGTCCTAAATTAGTCATGTGTAATTCAAATGTAAAATTGTAGAAGTTCACAGAAGCGATTCTTTGCTAAATAAAAGTATGGTACAACTACAACTGCAAAACATGAAAGTGAACATATTTAAATGCAAATTAGCCTATTAGGGAATCAGAACAGTATTTGCCAGTACAATTTGTACTTTAGCCTTTATTGGTTTCTTTATCAAATAATATGGCCTTTATAATGCTCCCGCATGACTAGAGAAATTATTCAGAAATTATTCAGTGGGTGGTGATTGGTATAATAATCCATGGTAATATCAAAAGCAATCTATTGCATGTGCAGAACCAAAATAAATTTCCACCATAGAAGCACCTTTTTTTTTTTCATTTTTGTAAAAAAAAATTATGTTTAATTACAATTAATTCTTCGGGAATTCTCGTTAATTACAGGAACAAGTACGAAAGAAATACACCACAACATCGAATTAATTTTAATGGATAGCGGCATGATAATAGAGTTGAATATTTGACTCATCTCTAGTCAACTGAATTAACGCGTGAATAAAAAAAATTCAAAAAATAAAAATTATAATTTGTTTTTGGCTCTTTCCTTGTTTTAGTTTTGATGGATCCCTTGTTCTTAGTCGAAGACCATTAAAAAAAAAGAAATAAAATAAATTAATAAGAAATCCCTATTATTCGGTTCATATTACTTTATCCAAAAAATTAATAAATTGTGCTAAATAAAAGTTGTAAATATTTTATATAGCAAAAAAATTTTTTTTTTAAAAAATTATAGGGATA
Source organism: Iris macrosiphon (assembly GCA_036927795.1). Taxonomy (NCBI): domain Eukaryota; kingdom Viridiplantae; phylum Streptophyta; class Magnoliopsida; order Asparagales; family Iridaceae; genus Iris; species Iris macrosiphon. Next base: position 128,224,305 of record JAYESA010000020.1, on the reverse strand, counting down.
ATCATGTTTAGCATCTGATCTAGTGAGCTTTCATCTAAGAAAAAAAAATCCTAAACAGCACAAAAATCATGATAAGAGCTTTCAAAAAAAATATAAAAAAATAATCTGAATTGTTTAATTCATACCACAAGAAAAAGTCTCAGAAATCATGAAAAATAGAAACTAATTATATGTTTATGACTTGATCCAAGAAAAAATTTCTCATAAAAAAGTTCATGATAAAAATCGATCCATATAATGAATTTAATCGGTAGAAATTGAGAATTTTGAAGTGCAGCAGCAACTTGAGAGTCTCACCAGATCGACAGCCTCATTCTTGATCTCCTCAAGACTGATACCCATGGCGTCGCCGGAAGAACGGCTGGGTGAACTCGAAACCCTAAAAAAGCCTACAATGGAAAATTTGTATATATGGGAAGACACCGGCTCTTCTTCCCAATGGAATAGAGAGGGAGGGAGGGAGGGAGGTGGCGAAGTAGAACCTCTCTCTAGCCCATTATTTATACCCCCTCCTCCTACAGCATGGCGGGGGTCCACCTAGCGTCAAAAACGACACGTTTCGGTCACCCACTCGATGTTTTAGGAAAGCGCACCCCTGAATGGAATTAGCCGCCGAAAACCGCACCTAGGATCCGATAGCCTGTGTGACCGCATTTTTGTTGGCACTGTGGGGCCACCTCGCGGCCCGCCGCTTAGTTGACTTGCGGGTTCCGGGTCCCAATAGCAATGCTCCTGGTGGAGTATTTGCAGATAACCCCTTTGGCAAAAAGAAAATGTTAAAATTTCTAAAAAGGAAAGGGGGGGGGGGGGGGGAATCCCAATACCTTATCTTCATGTAGTCTAATGTTTTATGGAAAAAAAAGTATACTTTTGGTCACTGAATATTTACAAACTTAAATTTTAGTCACTCAATATGTTATCTTGTTGTAGTCTAATGTTTTATGAAAAAAATATACTTTTGGTCACTGAATGTTTGCAAAACTTAAGTTTTACTCACTCAATACCTTATCATGATATAGTTTAACGTTATATGGAAAAATTATACTTTTGGTTACTGAATGTTTGTAAAACTTAAGTTTTAGTCACTTGCAATATTTTATGCTACGAGAAGAGAGATGGAGAGAAGAATTATGATTATAGAAAAATGAGCAAGCAATCATAGAAAGGATATGTTGTTAGCTATATATACGAAATATAATTGATTATAATATATAGCCGTCATATCTCTAAGAGATAGATATAGATGTAGTTGGTTTGCACAATCATGTCTTAGTTAGATATATATAACTAACTACAACACTCCCCATCGAGTATGCACATCTTGTCAATACCACATTCTAAAAATAGGGATATTTTTAACTTTTTAATATTGTGTATTTAATTTAAATAATTGCATGATATGTGTATTTGTATTATATTATACACAGTGTTCATTAATTTTTGAGCTAGTAGACTTGACCTAGAAGCCCACTAGATGAACCCCTGACCGAAATGTAGGGTTATGAAGTTAATTCGTATTATTTTAGGATTTAATTATTTGAGGTTGTAATTAATTACCGTAATTTTATTTAATTGTTACACCCTACCGTTGTTGCAATATTCGGAGAACAACATTAGCCCATAATTTCCATCAAATTATTGCATTCTAGAATTGACACGCCAACTTAGGCGCTGGACTTTTTCGTCCCTCAAAATCATAATCCTTTGTGCTCTAATTTAATTGCACAACTTTCCGTATCCGAAATCTATTTTAATCCTGTGTCGCGCACCTGTGTCGTTGCCATCAATTTTGAGACACCAACTCAACCCGTTTAGCCGGACCAATTAAAGGGTCCAAGATTGACATCAAGCCTACACCTTTCATGACTTTTGTGTAACTCATAATTATGCTCTCTTGTGCTTCATTTTAGCCGCACAATATTTGTCGCGGACGTTTATTTAATTTTTAAATAAAATCCAATTTTGTATCGTTGTGTGTGCCAATCGAAATTGGAGACACAATCTTGATCCATTTTGAGCAACCCAAATTAGGGTAATATTCTGTTTTGAGTCTTCTTCATTCATGGCACTTCTGTCTCACTTAATTTTAGCCCCATGTATTTCTAATTAATTTTAGAACACCACTTACATTTATTCTTTAATTAAATTGGGGATACCAACTTTCACTAATCCCATTTTAATCCCAATTTAATCCAAATACCCCATTGATTAAGCCCATGCAAAATACACAACACTCCCTCACCTTATAAAACACCAAACACCAATTCCTCCACCAATTTTTTATCATTTTATGTGTCTGTGCAAATACCCAAATTTAAGTGGCTTAATTGTAAATGTTGCACTAGGTGTCATCACCTCATTGGTTCACACCAAATGAAGAAGCCCTCAACTCATTGACTAGTCAACCTCATTTCACCTCTCATTTGTGTGTACACAAAAATCCTCCATGTTTAATCTGAGCCACTCATTCAAAATGGGACTCATCATCACCACACACTCTACATCACACATCCCTATATAATGTCTCTTCATGCACCCTTTTCCAAGCAGGCCCTAATCTCCAAACTTGGGAAACCCCCCTTCTCTCTCCTCCCTCTTCTCTATACACAATCGTAACATTTTTCTATTTCTTTATTTCTTCTTCTTCCTTTCTTCTTCTTCTTCTTCTTCTTCTTCTTATTCTTCTTGTTCATCTCCTTCCTTCCAAAACCAAGGAGAACCCTACTCCGGCAACCACCCCCTAAACCGGTCGAGCTCCCCCACGGCCACTCTCTCCTTCTCCGGCTGCTACCACCGGATCCACCCGCAGCATCCCCCCGCCACTCCTTCAACCCCGGCGAGCCCTCCCTCCATCAAGCCCGACTCCACCTCGACTTCCAACCCCTCGACCATCCAGCTTCCGACTCCCCCTCCGGCCAAGCTCCCTCCCGACCTCCCTACTCCTCCCTGCTTTCTCCCGCTGCAACCACCATTACAGCACCACCATCATCATCAGAATCACCACCACCATTACAACCACCCGGCCTCCTTCTTCTCCACCGTACCACCACGAGCGGCCACCCCGCTTCCCTACACCTCCAGCCGAGCCTCCCCTGCCTGAACTCCACCCATCAATCCACCTCTCCACCACCCCGTACCACCAGCACCAACCCCCCATACCACCTGTACCACCACCCTACACCACTAGTACCACCACCCCACACCATCATCATCGTCTTCGTCATCGTCATCGTCGCCATCGTCGTCATCATCATCGTCACCTTCGTCGTCGTCATCGTCATCCTCAACCTCGTGGACACCGTCGTCATCGTCGATCTCGTGCATGCTCACAAGTTCGCATTCTTCCCCTTGCGTACAAGTACGCGTGTACGTATTTGATGGGTGTATGTATATTAGTATGTGTATGGTATATGTTAGTATGTATGTATTGGTATAAATATGTGGTATGTATATGGTATATGCATTCAATTGGTACATATATATATACATATAGTATATGTATATTTTCACTTGGTATATGTATATATATATTCAGTATATGTATTTTTTTGTATACATATAATTATTGGTTGTTATATATATATAAATATGTGGTATGTATATATAAACATATATATGTATAGTATAAAATTCTATTAGTGTATATACACATATACATATTTTGTATGTAATTATTTGGTACACACACACACACACACACACACACACACACACACACACATATATATATATATATATATATATATATATATATATATATATATATATATATATATATATATATATATATATATATTATAAGTAATTAATGACATATGCTAATTGATAATATGTATAATTATAAATGTATTAGGCGACCCGAGTGTAATTACGGATACCCCGTATTTACATTGACCTGTAACCCTGTAAATTATTAGAAGACTGCCATATGTACACTCACGTATTGGCAAGACCCGTATTATTATTGTCTGTCTGTCTTGTACAACAATAACAGACGCGACACCCGCGCAATTAGACGCACACTTGACCCTAGTTGACCAGTGCCATACCTAGCGTAGCCCCTGAGTTCAATGTATTTATGATTATGTGTTAGTGTAACGTCTGATATAAATATTATATTTTATGATATGTTTATAGGACTGTTGGATCATTCAGATGATACTCTGGAACAGGACATTGGTATTACCAGCTAAGGACCCAAGGCGAGTACATTCTCTGATAATTTCCAATTATTTATTAATTTTTATAATTCCAGTATCTAGAAATGTTACATCTGATTCTTGACACTGTGCTACACGGACTAGTATATAGATTGGATCTTTAGTCATGAGATGTTACATTGGTTATCGTATTGACATTGTACACGACATTGATATTAGACCTTGTACATGATATATTGGATATTGCTCGTGTATCGTGACGTGTCATGGTTGGATCCACTGTACTAGTTGGGGGCGGGGAAATAGTTAGTAAGAAATGTGATCAAATCCATATTGTATATGTATAGAATAATGTTAGTGTTAATCATACACCTCACGTATGATTAGCCAGGCCATATAGCTCTCGTACATGTTCCCAAGCCGATCACATATCGAAGCTACTATTTCAAAACAATTAGAATAGTTACAGTTCTCTATTTTAGTTCATATACTACATCACCCATATATGATATTGTATCTCGTTTTCTTCATTTTATATATGCACAGACTTTACTATATTGCATATTTTTTTTATTTTTGCCATTGCATTTATTCATTGTCTTCTTTCAGTATATAGCATCATCTGTTTATTGTTTTATAGTCCTTATCAATTAAATGGAACTATTATTTGAGATGTACTTTGCTCCATCCTGACTGGAAATATTTTTCTAGACTATGCCTTAGAGGACTGGTGTCCGATATTTTATGGACCACAGGGAGAGTATGTCACGCCCCGGTCCCAAAATATGTAGGACTAGGAACACGTAAGCATGCCAGCCGTATGTATATGGCAACTCCAATATATGGATACCATAATACACACGTACGCTGTAATATGAATATAAATCCACATGTGGTATATATAGTGTCACAAGTTACAGATATACTAATCTCATCCACACAACAAGTCATAGAAAAGAAATACTAAACTAGAATAATGAGTCTGAAATATCCAAAATAATAGTTGGGTGGAGACAAATCCACTACCAAAGACTATAACCAAAACTAAAATGAGTGAGGAGTATAAAATCTCCAATATAAAATAAGGTGATGGCAGAAGTGTATCAGCTAAGAAGATCCATCGCTAGATATAATCAAAGATGCTCAGAAGGTAAGACCTCATCGGCAGAAAGTAATGCGTCAGGTCCAGGCCCGTACTCCTTTGGATACTCCTAGTCGTCTATACCTGGCAAGGGACCAGGTCCTCAGAGGGACATAACAAGATACATAGAAGCAAGCCAATTGAATACAGTGAACATGCATAATGTTTGAAAATAAATAAGTACGCTGTACTAGACAATCTATATGAATGAAAATGAGGACAACTTTTTAACGTATGGACAAGGGTAGGCTACTCGATCTAAATCTCACAACTCACACTCACGCTAGTGGACATCAGAAATCGTCATACCTCGGGGGTAGCAACCAGCGCGACTCTACAGAAATCGACATACCTCGGGGGTAGCAACCAGCGCGACGCACGCCCGTAGTGAGAGCTATATACTATGGTTTACCAGAGTGGTTAGAGCCCATACGCCTAATGATTGTCCTCTCATGATACTAGGTGTCAAATGTGTGTCAACATATCTAATATATAGTAATGACTGAACGAAACTACATATGCAATAAATATACAGAAATGCAATGAATATACAAAAATATAAATAGCATGCAAAAGTATTATAAATAATTTGGCAAGGTATCTTGCCTGGTAAGAAAGCTGCAAGGTGTAATGTCCAGGAGTCAAGCACACAGGATCAGAAACTACGACCTCAGAATGAACGTCTCCGGATGCTGAAATAAACATCACCAACATTCCCAGAATAAGCACAATAACTAGAAAATACTACCCTTTTGTCCAATTTGGACACAGGAACAAAACAGTAATTTTGGGTCAAAGCGGGGTCCACATGTGGCCCACTTTGCACCGAAAAGTATGTCAGGGGTAAAGGTCTCTAAATGGGACAAATTATAGGTCAAACGAACTCTAAAAGTCAGTACGAACTCAACGGTATGTCCAAATATGAATTCCGGTGAGCCGAACACAAAGTCGCCCAAAATGTCAATCGTGGGGCCTGCCAATTGGTGACTTGGTCAACTGTCTCAGAATTGCATAAAATTGGGTCACAGGACCAGCGCGTTACCAAGAGTCCAGTGGCATAAGTTTCGTCATATTCTGACGAGCGTACACTAAATGCGCAGGGCTTTTGCAAAAGTTGCGACATAGGGAATTTTCTGCGGATACGGGCTGATTCCGACGCGCACACTCGTCCAAATCAGTTTTCGCGAAAATCCACACGTCCGGGTACACTATGCGCACCATTTGGTACACTTGGTATACGACGTGGCGGTCCCGTTTGGCGGGGCGCGCTCCGTATCACAAATTTTGGAAGTTGAAAAAATGAGTTTTTCATGATTTTCAACCTATTTTAATTCTGCATATAATACCTAATAAAATAATGTAATTGACAGAGAATGATCTCGGTCAGGTGATCTTTCCATAGCAAAAAGAATTTCTAGGTTTGGATCCCTGTGGTGGGAGATACGAGCCCTTGAACATGGGTCATCGCAAATAGATTTTCTGAAATATAAAAGTGGTCGTTTTTCCTCAACTTGGCGACGATTTTTATCTAGGTTTACGTACTACACGATAAAAACTAATATACGGGTTTTAGAGAGGGATAGGTGGGGATCATACCGGTGAAGATGGGATCGAGTTTGGTTGAGCGAGGTGGCAGAAAATAGCGTGAGAACAGGGGTACGCTGCTGACTTTTTTGTCGTGGCGCGGGGTGTTGACGCGGTGTGCGACCGGCGGCGGGCGACGCTGGACTCCGGCGGCGGTAGCTCTGGGTCGGCGGCGCGGCGCTCCTGTGGAAGAGTAGGGTTAGGGTTTAGAGCTATTATTATGATATATATATATATATATATATATATATATATATATATATATATATATATATATATATAGAGAGAGAGAGAGAGAGAGAGAGAGAGAGCGAGAGAGGGGGGGGGGGGAATGCACTGTCGCGCGGGAGGGGGGGGGGTTCCTGGGCCAGGGTAGTTATTAGGTTGTTTGTTTGTTTGTTTTTTCTTTTTCTTTCTCTTTTTCTTTTCCATTCTTTTCCTTTTCTTTTTTTTTTCTTTTTTTTTCTATTTTCTCTATTACTAAAATTATTAGTATTACTACTACTAATAATAATAATAATATTATTATTATTATTATTATTATTATTATTATTATTATTATTATTACACTTAATATTATTATTACTAATAATATACTACGGTTATTATTTCACTATTTATTTATTTGCATATATATATCAAATACATTAGTACCTAATATAGACTCTAAAAAATCTACCACTCCCACAAGTATTCATAAAATCAAAATAATATGACATGTGCAACAATTCTAAGTGATTAATTATCTAGGTTCTTAAATCACAACGTATATATTATCTAAATCACTACGTAATAACATAAATAAATTAAATAACTACATAAATAAATAAAATATTTTAAAAATATGGGGTTTTACAGAGTAGCTGCAGACTTGGACCTGGTAGTTCAGTTATGATTTCGGGAGGTCTAGCCGGAATCACTAGTTATCTAGTTAGTTTCTTTTAGCAGTTTATGGTACCGGATTTGTCTCTAGCATACTTTGTGGAGACTTGGATATTATTGTTGAGTTAGATTATTTCTATTTAGACTTGTGTTGCATTTTTTTATTTCTTCGATATCTTATCGTATTGTAGTTATGTGATTAAGTATGTTGTTCATATTATATTGTGTTGTCCGTGTCTTCTTATGGAGTTGGATGCTCGTGTGAGATTGTTTAGATGGTATCATGACCTAGACAGCGTTCTACCGCCGATGATGCGGCGTAGGCTGGACGTACCCACGTACTCGTGCCCCAAAATTTGGGTGCGGGTCGTGACACATTTTTAGTGGCGGCCCATGCAGGTCGGACTTCGCAAGTTATGCGATGTCGTGGTAGTGTGACATCTTAGTTATACTACTGTGTGCCTGCGATAGGATATCAGACATATGATACTAGGATGAGAGCGAATACTCAATCACAACTAGGAAACTCTCCAATCTATTTACCTTGTTATCCTTATTTCCTTCTGAATATTGCTTCTTTAGAACTTTACTGTCCTTCCTTAATGATATTGTATTTATTGCCTTAATTGATTCTTTGGGTCTGTCTTCAGGATGCCGCCGAAGACAAGATCTATGAGAGTGGAAGCATCAGTTTCAGAGAGTACTACCACCTCTCGACCTGATGGACAGACATCCGTAGTTTCTTCTAGATCTCCGGTACATGTGGGAGTATCTGCACTTTTCGGGGGTCCTGTCATGACCTGCACCCGATATAGGGGTACGAGAGCGTAGGTACGTCCAGCCTACGCCGCAGCATCGGCGGTAGAATGCTGTCTAGGTCATGTAACTATCTAATCAATCTCACATGAATACCCAACTCCATAAGGAGACGTGGATATCATAAAATAATGCTGGAAATACTCAATCACATAAACTAAAGCACGATGAGATATCAAGACAAGCAAGGAAATATAAGACAAGTCTAAGGACAAAATAGTCATACCTGCAATCAATAACATCCAATCTCCAAGGGTGTCAGAAACAAGTCCACTAAGGTCACAGTCTGGAAAAATTTTTCCAGTCAGGAAGGAGCAAAGTACATTTCTAATTAGCAGTTGTATATCAATGATATAAACTATGTTGCAGTATATAGATGGAAATATACAAGATGCATATATATGTACGAGAAATATATAATAAGGAATATACTGGAAATACTGTTAGTAAATGCAGGAAAGGAAACAATATGTCAATGAGCAAGAATCCTATGACTAAGTGTGTGAGTACTAGCTTTAACATGTGATCGGCTTGGGACTAGTAAACTCATTACATTGGTTAGCGATCTTCCTTGAGGTCAGGCTAATCCGTAAGGATAGCTATGATGCGAGTAATAGTCAGGCTAACCATATGTAACAGTGATGAGGCATGTAAAGGTAAGGCTGCACCGATGTGAGGCGTGGGTGAGCTATGATGCATGTAAAGTTGGGTATGATCACATATCTACACTAAAATACTCCCTACCCCCGACTGGTATAGTAAATCCAACCATTGTACGCTATGGCACGGGATTCCCTAGGGAGGTAGCAAATCTCCCCGGAAATCAGTGTCTGTACATGTACAAGATATCAATGAAGCAAGACTTGTACAAGCTACACCATGAAAAAGGAATAACATCTCATGACGAGATCCGTATACACCAATCCGTGTAACCAGCGTGTCAAAATATGGATATTTACACTAGATACAATGTACATAGGAGATATCATAAATTAGAAGCTAATCAGAGAATGTACTCGTCTTGGGTCCTTAGCTGGTAATACCAATGTCCTGTGCCAGAGTATCGTCTGGAGGATCCGACAATCCTATAGACATATAATAAAATAATACAATATTTGCATCAGATGCTATACTAACACAACTCAAACACATAACTCAGGGGCTATGCCAGGTATGGCACTGGTCAATCTAGGGTCAGTGTGCATCAAATTTGCACGGGCGTCGCGTCTGCGATTGCTGGGCAAGACAGACGATCAAAATGGTACGGGGCTTGCCAGTACGTCAGCGTACGCATGGCAATCAACTAAC